>CM069767.1:4117500-4195000 GCA_036169595.1 Dictyostelium firmibasis
TCATCATCTTCTTTAAATAGCGAGTGTTCAACACCAAATGGAAGTGTATCAATACCATATTGTTTAAGTAAATCTCAACCAGGTATTGCTACGATTTCTACTAGTAATAACAATGGGATACTACTAGAAACAATAAAAAATATGTTAAAAAAGAATAAAGAAAAAACTAAGGAGCAAGAACAATTAATTCGCCAATTAAAACAACAGAACACCACTTTATTAGATTCCAATAATTCATTTAAAGAAAGAATTGACATTTTAGAAAAAAAAATTATATTGAATAAAAATCAACATCAACAACTTAATGGCAATAACCAAAATAATAGTGGTTTAAATAGATCGCCATCAAAATTATTAAATAATATTAGATTATCGCCATTGGTATATTCTTCAAATAATCCAAACAGTAACAACAGTAATAATAATAATAATAAAAATAAACAGCAACCACACCAACAAAATGAAGTTCAGTTAGAAGTAATTGTATTATAATCAAAAAATTTAAATTATAAATTTCAATTATAATTTTTTTTGAGTTTTTTTTTCATTTTAGAATAAATTATTTTCTTACTTAATTTAATTAAACATATTCTATCTAAAAATCTATTTTTTTTTTTTTTTTTGTTTTTGGAAAAAAATTGACTTAATAAAATAATTTATTATAATTTTAACCTCTTTCTTCCACCACTGGAAGATGAAGAGGAAGAAGATGGTGAGGAAGAAGGAGAATTATTATCATTATCATTATCAATATTATTATTATTATTATTATTATTATTATTATTATTATTATTATTATTATTATTATTATTATTATTATTATTATTATTATTATTATTATTATTATTATTATTATTATTATTATTATTATTATTATTATTATTATTATTATTATTATTATTATCTAAAATGGTATGTGATGACGAAGAAGAGGGTGGGGTTGTTGATGATTCTTCAGAATCAAAACATAATCTTTTGCCAACCATCTTTTTTTCATTAGTATTATTATTATTATTACTATTGGAGGGAGTTGATGGTGGTACCATTTCATCATTTTTCTTTTTGTTTAAACATTGATTAATTTGATCTAATTCTTTACATGGGCTCTTTGCAACGATATAATAGAAAGAGCTCGGGGTTGAAGTGTGTGGTTTCATAGGCGATATTGTAACCTTACTATTTACAGAGAAACTATAATTGCAACCTTTTTGTGGCGATAAAGGTATTGATGAAAATTTAGTTGGTGTGTTATTGTTATTATAGGGATTGTTATTTTGATTTTTGGTTGGTGTGTTAAATGATGGGTTCCAAACTGTACCACTACTAATTATATTATTATTCCATTTCTTTGGTGAGTTTTGATTTAATAACGGTGGTGGTAAATTTTGAGGTTGTTGCTGTTGTTGTTGTTGCTGGTATTTCTTAAATACTTCGTGAATGAAAGGGTCCATTTTTGTTAAAAATATTTTGTTATAGAATAAAATGATATCACCTTTTGTTGGACTATTATTATTATTATTATTATTATTATTATTATTATTATTATTATTATTATTATTATTATTATTATTATTATTATTATTATTATTATTATTTTGAATTTCATCATCAATGTTACCTATATAAACTTCTTTATAAACTTTAGCAGAAACACCAGATTTGTCAATGATGGCTTTAAAGGTAATATTCTTTAAAGAATTAACTTTACAGATTGCATAGATTGAACAAATTAAAAGTATATCAATCTCTCTATTTTTGAACAGTAATGTTTCCTCCATTAGAATCTTCATCATGACTTGAAAGATTTGACTTACATAGTCTGACGATAATCCCATGGTATGAATTAACTTTCTACATTTTGCACTGATCAATATTGACACCTTTTTAATGAAATTTTGAATGAACGGATTCCTTTTTGTTGGTGCACTTGGTATATTGATATTCGATTGTTGATTCTTGAATGGATTATTACTTTGATTTTTAGTTGGCGTTGAAAACACTTGGGTTGCTCGTAAATTTAATATACCACCGCCGCCACTATTATTATTGTTATTATTGCTGTTATTATTGTTGTTGTTTTGACTTATATTCGGAAATTCATGACTTTTAAAGTTAATTGTAAAAACGGTTGAATTATTTGACCAAACATATTTTTCAAGGATTTTCTCTTCGATTTGACTAAAATGTTGGGCCAATAGTCTAGGAAGATCAGATTCCTTTATTACGAGATCAATTAATCTTAGGTAAGAGAATGGATGAAGTTTAAAAACATTTATAAAATGTGGGAAATATAGTCCTTCCATCTTATAAACGTATGCAATAATTTCAAAGCTACTTGATAGTAAGGATTTATGAAAATCTTCATGACCCAATAATACATTAATATTTGACTAAAATAAATAAAAAGAATGATAAATAAAATTAATAAAAAAAATGAAGATTTTTAAAATATATTATATTAGTCATGTATTAAAAAATAAATTGATAAAATAAATTGATAGTTGTTTGGTGCTTACACTTGTATTTTGTTCAAATTTAATTAATTTTTCAAGTAAATAATAGTATAATTGCTTAGCCATATTCTTTCTTCTTTGTTTTACTTCTTGTTGTTGATCATCAATGCCACCAATAGAGAATAAACCATCAGTATTACTTGTTAATGATGAAACTCTTTCAATCATTCTATCTACTTCTGATTTTTGTTGTTGTTGTTGTTGTTGTTGTTGTTGTTGTTGTTGTTGTTGTTGTTGTTGTTGTTGTTGATCCACTGATTTTAAAATATTAACTAAATTTAAAGATGGACTTGGATCTCTATAGTTTTGGATTTCAAGTTTTAACCAAGATTCTAATGATAATGTTGAAGATATAGGTGTTTGAGGTATACCCAAGCTACCAGTGCTTAAAGACTTTGAAGGTGTACCTAGTACATTCTTTCTTAAATTACCACCACTGCCATATCTTGATGGTGTTGTTGGTGCTGAGGGTGGCAATAATGATGAATACTGATAATTTAAATGGTTGTTATTATTGCTATTATTATTATTATTATAACTATAATTATTATTGTTATTATTATTATTATTATTATTATTATTATTATTATTATTATTATTATTATTATTATTATTATTATTATTATTATTGTTATTATTATTGTTATTATTATTATTATTGTTTAAAACATAGATATCATGATCGAATGAATAAAATAAACGTTCATCAAGATCACCATTTGCGTAATAGTAAAGTTCATATGATTTGTTTAATGAGTTGTAATTATCTTTAATTATACTAGAATTATTAAAAATTGATTTAATTCCACCATTATTATTTTGGCTACTACTGCTATTATTATCAAATAATTTTAAAATTGAATTATTAATTAATAAATCTGAAAAGGTGAAAAAGGTTTTTTGGTTAACATTTGAAAGATCATCAAGATTACATTGAATCGATTTAGCCAAATATAATAATATGTCACCATTTGATGGGTCAACAATTTGATGTGGTGGAATCTTTTTCAATTCACTAATTGATGTATTCACATAAATGAAATTGATAATACATAATAGTAAGTGTAAAGATTGTACAAAATCAGGACTCTCCTTTGTAAATAACTTATTCTTACAATAAAGAAAAATCAACCAACCAATTGATAATAAATAATCTTCATTGGTTTTATTACCATTATTATTATTATTATTTTGTGTTGTTTTTAAAATATAATTTTCAGTTGGATGAAATAAAGTGAAAAAGATTTGTTCATATTTTCTGTAAAGATTATTTAATGTATTGAAGGATTGTTCTAATTGTCTACCTTGTTCTTCGAATGCATTACCCAATCTAAGGTTACTAATGAATGATCTAAGGGTATCAAAGAATTGTAATAACTTAACCTCACCTTCAAAGTGTTTCAAAAGTTGTGATAGGAATACTGAATTTTGTAATAGTTGATTATCACCATTATCACTTTCACTAATACATAATTTAATTGATGCCAATAACTCATTATTATTACTACTGTTTTTATTATTATTATTATGTTCATTAATCAAAGTATCCTCTTCTTCTTCTTCTTCTTCTTCTTCTTCTACTTCAGTATCTGTAGTTGATTCATCACCATCATCTTCATTATTTTTATTATTTGCTTTACTACCCTTTCTTACCTTTTTCCCTTTTATTTTGCTATTATTATCTGGTTGTGAGGAAGAAGAGGAGGAAGAGGATGGTAGGTTTAAATTATATAATAAAGAACTAAATTTCTTATTACCACATATAAATAATGAGCATGCTACAATTTGTTTTTGAAATTGTTCAGATGCATCAATTGATACTAATTGCATATTTTCTAATAGACACCATGCTAATTTTATTGTATCTTGATCTACGTTTAATGCTGACGATGTACTATCCAATTTGGATTTTAATTCTTCCAATTGAATTTGTGTGTATCTACCTTTTAATTCTGCTGCTGCTACTAGTTCATCCAAAAGGTTAATTTTACTATTACCAATATCATTTTCATTATTTTCTAAATTTTCATTAATTTCATTATTGGTTTGTTGTGGTAAAATTTCTGTCATTTCCAATTCTGCTGTTGTTGTTATTGTTGTTGTTTTTACTGATTTTGTATTACTACCGTCATTTTTATTATGTGTCATATTTATTTAAATTTATTTTATAATTATTTATTTTAAAATTATAAATTTTATTTAATTTTTTATTATATTTTTATTATTATTATATTATTTAATTCTTAATAATTATTTAATCATTTAAAGAATAATTATTTTATTTGTTGTATTTTTTTTAGAAAAAAAAAAAAAAATAAAATAAAAAAAAAATTATAGGGATAAATAATTAATAAAAATGTTATAAAAATGTTTTGAGGGAAAAAAGTTTTTTTTTAAAAAAAAAAATTTTGGCGCGAAGGTTTTTATTTTTTTTATTTTTTTTATTTTTTTTTTTAATTTTTATTTTCATTCAAAATATTTTACGAACAAATGGCTTGAACCAAAAAAAGTCCAGGAGGTCCAAATTTTTAGTAATAAAAAAAAAATATCACAAAACTAAAAAAAAAAAAAAAAAAAATTTAAAAAAAAAACAATAAAAAAAACAAAAAATAATAATAATTTGAGTAAAAAAAATATATATGAATATTATAACTTATAAAATACTACATGATTTATTACTATTATTATTCTTTTCAATATTTTTTTTTGGGGAGATTGTTTGTGAGTGACCTTTTTCAATGATTTGTTTAAATAAAATTTCAAATGGTTCATTTATGTTGATTGAATCTTTGGCTGAAACATTTTGAAAGGAATTTATTGATAAAGAATCACAGAATTGTTTCGATTTGATATGATCCACTTTAATATCATTAATTAAATCACATTTATTACCAATAATAACTATAGGTGGCAAACCATTTGATGATGATGATGAAATTGGTGAATTCTTTTTAATTTCATTTATCCAAAATTGTAAATTATTAAATGATTCTTGGTTGGTAACATCATACAATAACAAGAAGCCATGTGAACCTCTATAGTATGATGAAGTTATTGTTCTAAATCTTTCACAACCATTTACGTCCCAAATTTGAATTTTATAATTTTTACCATCAACTATACCATAATCTCTTTTAATGAAATCAACACCAATTGCTGATACTCCTAATTCAAATTCATCATAATGATATCTTCTTAGTACTGATCCTTTACCTACATGGTAATCTCCTAATATTAAAACTTTAATTAATTCATAATCATCACCATTTATTGTTGTAGTTGTAATTGTTGTAGTTGTTGTTGTTGACATTCTTTAAAAGATAAATATAATTTAAAAAAAAAAAAAAATAAAAATAAAAAAAAAAAAATAATAAAATAATTAAAAAAAAATAAAAAATAAATTAATTGGTAAATATAAAAAAATAAAAAAAAATAAAATTTTCATAAAATCTTTCTTTGAATATATCCTTTTATATATTTTTTTTTTTTTGTTTTTTTTTTTTTTTTATTTCTTTTTTTTAAAATTTTTTTTTCCTCAATAATTTATAACTTTTTTATTTTTTAATTTTTTTTTCTCTATTGTTTTAAATTAAAGTATCACAATAATTTTGTTAGTGATATAAAATCAAACTATTATTATGGCTTATTAAAAATTACATATTTTTTCAATCAATTTTTTTTTTTAAAAAATAAATTGCCTTGGAATGTCAAAGCTGTTCTCACTATCAAGATAAAAAAAAAAAAAAAAAAAAACAGTTGATCTAGATAATCGCAGTACTATTAAAAAAAAAATTAAAAAAATGAAAAAAATAAAAAAAAATAAAAAAAAAATCTTTTTTGTCTTTCAGTTAGTTTTTTATAAAAATTTTTTTTTTTTTTTTTTTTTTTTTTTAATTTTATATTTTTTAAAATACTATAAACACCAATATTCATATAATAATTTGTTTATTGAATTTATAGTTTGTATTATATTTTATTCAAATTATTTTTTTTAATAATTATTATAATTTTTTTTTTTTTTTTATTTTTCAAAAAAAAAAAAATAATAATTATTTGTAATATTACAGCAACAACAAACAATATATACCTAAAACACTAGTATCTATATTTATTTAAAGGAAAAAAAAAAAAAAAAAAAAAAAAAAAAGAAGAAAAAAAAAAAAAATGTCAATTTCTTTAAAAATTAATATTGTTGGTACAAATACCATCAAAACATTAAGATTTGCACCAGATATGTGTATTCAAGAATGTTGTACACATATTTTTGAAAAGACCAATGAAGGTGGACCAGATCATGGTTTATATCAAGCACATGTTGAAGGTAAGCAAACAGCAAGATGGTTAGCAATGGAAAAAACATTAGCATTCTATGATATCAATTCCGATCAACAATTGGATTACAAGAAAAAACATAGACCACAAAAATTCAAATTACTTGATGGTACCATTAAAACTCAAATGATTGATGAAAGTCAAAATGTTTCTGATATCGTTAATTCAATTTGTAAAAAAATGGGTATTAAAAATCCAGAAGAATATTCATTAATGAATTCAGGTAAAGTGTTTTTTTAAAAAAAAAATAATAATAATAATAATAAAGTAATTACAGTTAATTAACCATAATTATTATTTTTTTATTATTTTTTTTATTAGCTGGTGCATGGTTAAATAATACACAAATTTTATCAGAACAAGGTATTTCAGAGAATGATATTACAGTTTTAATGAAAAAATTCTTTTTTAATGATGCAAATATCGATAGAAATGATCCAGTTCAATTACATCTTTTATTCGTTCAATGTAGAGATGGTATTATTGAAGGTAAATATCCAACTCAAAGAGAAGAATCTTTAGCATTAGCAGCACTTCAATGTCAAGTTCAATTAGGTGATTATAATCCAACAAAACATGTTCCAGGATTTTTAACGTAAGTTTTTCTTTCTTTTTTTTTTTTTTTTTTTTCTCATTTCATTCTTCTAAAAAATCATTACCATATTAATATTAATTTATAAAATTTTTAGATTAAAAGAATATTTACCATTACAATGGTTAAAATCAAAAGGTGTTGAAAAAGATATTTTTAAGGAACATAAAAAATTAGTATCAATGACAGAAGTTAATGCAAAGTATAGATATGTTCAATTATGTCGTTCATTAAAGACTTATGGTATGACATCATTTGAAGTAAAGATTAGAGAGTATGGTAAAAAGAAGATGGTTGATCATATTTTAGGTATAACTAGAGAACAAATGTTATTGATGTTAAGTGAGACTAAAGAGGTGATTATGACACATCCATTGAAGCATATTAAGAGATGGGCAGCAACAGATAAAAGTTTCACATTAGATTTTGGTGATCATGAAACTGAGTATTTAATTCTTCAAACACCAAATCCAGAGCAAATTAGTCAATTGATTGGTGGTTATATTGAAATCATTATGAAGGCAAGAAAAGATACTTCTAAAGTTGTAGAAAAAGAGGATACTGCAATGGGTGTTGAAGAAGTTATGGCAGTGAAGAAAGGTTCAGTAGCTAGTAGTTCATCATATATGGGTTATGGTGCAGGTGGTGGTGGTGCAAATCAGTTACAACCATCTCAACAAATTCCAATCACAGATTTAAAGAGTGCACTTCGTGCAACAGATCTTTTGATTGGTGAATTAGGTGGTTTTAGAAGTAGTTCAGGTGCAGTACCACAAAATTTCACTCGTTCATTCACTACATTAACTCCACAACAATTCAAACATCAATTGGTGTCACATACTAATGCAATGGCAATTGCAGCACAAGGTTTATTCCAAGATATGACCACTCCACCAGCAACTGGTGGTATTGCTGCTTTCCAACAAGCAATTACTAAACGTGCTCAAATCATTATGGCTGAATTAAACACTGTTGGTACCGCAGCAAAGAATGCAGGTTATTTCCCAGATATGGCAAGTTTCTCTGATGAGATCATTGGTGTTGCCACAAAATTATCAGAATCTATGGCACGTCTCTTGGCGATAGGTTCAAGTATTCAAGGTACTGAATGTGATGAAAAATCCCAAAAAGCAGCTCAAACTGAAATATTCAATGTTCAATCACTCACTACATTGATGATGGCAGCATGTGACAATGAGTATGTCACTGACTCTAGTAGTAAACTTTTAATTGAATGTGCAAAGAATGTTTCAGCAGCTATTGCAGATATGTTGGCTGTTGGTAATAGTAAAGTTGAATTCATAGATGATGAATTATTATTGGGTCAAATTCAAAATACCTTAAAAACCACTGCTCTCACATCTGATGAATTAATCTCAACAACTGAGAATTTAGCATCAACTTCATGCCATCCAGAGTCACGTAAACAAATCACTAGTATCACTCAATCGGCATTAACTCAAAGTAATGCATTATTAACTGCATTTAAATCTGGTGAAATTCCAGAACAAGATTATAATTTACTTAATGCAAGAGTTTCAGAAATCATTGAATCTGTTAATTTAATTAATTATGCATTGGATTGTTCAGAGAGAGAATATAAAATTTCAATTACATCAAATGGTGTTGAAGTTGGTGAAGGTGAAATTCTTGCTGGTACAAATTTAACCGAAGAATTTTCAACCGTTGCAAATGATCTTACCAATGCTATCATGACAATGAGATCAAATTTAAAGAATCCAGACACAGTTATGGAATCCTATAAAATGGTAGCAGGTCATGCTAATCGTTTAATTACATGCACTAAGGCAGTTGCTTCACGTGCTGATACTCAATCACAACAACGTCTTTTCAATTCAACCAATGCTGTATTTGAATCAGTTGCAAATCTTTCAAATCATTGTCGTTCCTATATAAAGAATCCAGAACAAGAGGCTCACACTTTCCAAATCGTTGAAACTGCTGGTCACTTACAATTCCTCACCCAAAATATGTCTACTGATGCTGGTAAAATTGCATGTATCACTAGTTTACGTGATTACTCAAAGGAGATGATTGCACAAGTTAGTTCTTTAATTTCAACAAGTCGTACTTCATCTCAATATTTACCAGAAGCTAATGGTATAACTTTATTAAAAGGTGCTAAAGATGTATCTGATGCATTATCTAAATTAATGGTTGGTATTAAAAAGGTTGTATTGGATCCAAAATCTGAAGCTACTCAAATGGAACTTTTAACATTGGCTCAAAAACAATCACTTCCACCAATGAATTTAGTTTCAACAAGTAAAAGATTTGCACCAAAGATTTCAGATCCAAATCAAAAACAAAAACTTATTTTCTCTTCTGATGCTGCAGCTCAATCAGTTCAAAAATTAATGAAAGCTGGTGAAGCTTATAAAAGAATTTGTGGTCATATTGAAATTGAAGAGGCTTTGGAAGCATTCGATTCAACTATTGCAGATTTAGAAACTACTGAAATCGCTATTGCTGGTGGTTTCTTAGATACTGTTAGTGGTACAACTCGTGAAGGTGCTGCTGAATTATTAATGGTTGCAATTAAAGATTTAAACAATGTAAACAATGAATTGGTAACTGATATTCGTGTTAATCCTGCAAGATTAGGTGATTTAGTTAAAGCTGCAACTGAATCTGCTACTTCTGTAGCTATCTCTGCTAAAACTTTAATTTGTGCTACAACTGGTAAACAAGTTCAAAAGAAATTAATGGGTATCACAAAACAATTGATGATTGATATGGAACAATTAATTCGTGCATCTCGTTCAGTTGCATCAAACCCAAATGATCCAGCATCAGAGTTACTTTTGGATGCTGCTTCAAGTGATGTTTCAATTAGTACTGCTGCTTTAGTTGGTTCAACAGTAAATGTTGATTGTAAAGAATTGGATGAAGCTTCCGCAGATATCTCTAATTTACTCTCTTTGAAAATGGGATCACTCGATTCGATTCTTTCACAACCAACTGAAGAGTATGCATACTATATAGAAGAAATAGCTTCATCAACTAAAGCATTAGCAGCTGCAAGTCAACAAGTGGTTGCAATGGCTCGTAATAAGAATCTTAAAGGTTTAGGAGCATCTGCTAAAATCACTGCATCAGCTTTGAGTACTTTAATTGGTCATGCTCAAAATGCAATTGTTTTAACAGAGAATGAAGCCACAAAAAATGCAATTTTAGCATCAACTGTCGCTTTAGGTGGTCAAATAATTGGTTTATTAGATTTCTCAAAGGCTCGTATTGCAAATTACAAAGATCCAATCTATGACCAAAACTTGATAAATCAAGCTAAATCCGTTGAAGATCATCTTGTAAAGGTAAGCCGTTCATTGGGTGGTGATGGTAATAATACTATGTGTGATGAAGCAGTTGATCGTATCATTGAGGCAACTCGTTCATTGGATAAAACCATTTTACCAGATACAAGTGGCACACAAACAAATGCTCATTTGGAGATGTTACATCAACAATCTTTACTTGCAATAACTCAAGCATCAAAGAAACTTGGTTCAATCACTTCAAATTTGGTTAACTCTAAAAACAATACAGATTTAGTTGGATCTGGTTCAACTGATGCTGCTGATGCTATCATTGAAATGATTGAAGCAGCTAAACATGTTATACATTGCTCAATATCTACATCATCACCAGATATTCTCTTACCAGCAAAATCAATTTACGATGCTAGTCAAATGCTTACTGCCAATCAAACCGATGTCAATCATGTTATAAATCATGCTCGTATCATTGCATCGTGTACAAGTCAATTATTGAGTATCACAAGAGAACGTGCCTCACAATTCAATGAACAAGATGAACAACAATTACAAGTTCGTGATGGTATTGTTAAATCTACTCAGCAATTAGCTCATGCTACCAGTAGTTTAGCACGTGCTGTTAAATCTGTAACCTCAAAAGAACCAGGTGCCAAAGCAATGATCTCTCAATCATTGAAAGATCTTGATTCTGCAATTAATAATCTTTTAATCACTTCATCTGTTCCAGCAGCTGAACGTGGTATTGGTATTGCAGATTTCAATAAACTCATGTCAACATGTCGTTCAGTCTCAACTGCTTCATCTCAATTGATCATTTCAGCATCCTCTTGTTCACAAAAACCAAAGGATATTGAACTTTCATCAATCCTATCAGAGAATGCAGTACTCATGACAAACTCACTAAAAGATATTATCAAAGTAACATCATCAATGATGCCAGGTGTTAACTTTTGTGAGGAAGCAATTGAAATCGCTCAACGTGCAATTAGTGATATTTCAAGTGTTGCTTTATCGGTTGCAGTTGGTTCATTCGATTCAGCAGTTAATAATAAAGAATCATTATCACATATTGAATCACAAGAGAAATTAGTTGATATTACCAAAAAGATTGGTACTGGTATCAATGATTTATTGAAAGCATCAAGACAATCACCAGAAGCTATTGGTATCTCTGCAAAGGCACTCTCATTTATTGCACCATCATTGGTAAATGCTACAAAACCAGTACTTGCAACTGCACCAGATGCAGACGCTCAAAATGATATGGTTACTGAAGCAAAGAATGTTGGTGATAGTATCTTAAAATTATGTCAAGCTTCATTGGTTGCCTCTTCGAATCCATCCAAAGAAACCTATCAAATCATTGTTAATAAATGTGTAGATGCATCTGAAGCAATGAGTAAATTGGTAGCTCAAATTTCATCAGGTGTTAATCTCTATAAAGAACTCGATGAATCACTCGATCGTATTCGTAAATCTGTCGTTCAAACATCTGCAAAAGATGCACCAAAGGATAGTGAACATAGAGGTTATCAAGAATATAAAGAGGATCTTAATAATCTTACAAAGAATCTTGCAATGTCACTCAAAACAATCGTTGCTACTGATGGTAATAATTTAGTTTCAATTTCAACCATTTCCAAAGATATCGCCAATTATATCTCTGATATTGCTCATGTTTCTTCATCAATTCTTACAACTACATCTGACCAAAAGATTAGGGATTCAATTATTACTAGCTCAAGACAACTCATTGTTTCAACTGGTGATATCGTTAACCATATTAAAACAAATTCCACCGATAAAGCTAATTCATCACAATCTAAAGTCAATGATAGTTATCGTGCTACTAATGAAAATATAACAAGATTCCTTCAATCATTGAAACAAGGTGCCATTGGTGAAATTCTTTCTGATGCTGCTATTGATCAAATTCGTAAGGTTATTTCCGATTTGGATGGTTACAGTTTGTTTGCTGCAGCTGGCCAATTGGAGAATGATCAATCATCTCAATCTACAATGAATGAAGTTACAAAACAACATCACTTAAAAAATCTTCAAAAAGATACAATCACTCAAGCAAAATTACTCATTGTTGCAAGCTCTCAATTGGTTGGTTCCTCTAGAGGTACTCAAGAGCATTTAGGCGCTGCAACTACTAAAGTTGCCAATACAGTTTCATCCTTAGTCAAGACTGCCAAAGATATTGCATCAGTTTTAGCCGATACAACCTCTCAACAGGATATTCTCTCTGCAAGTAAAGCTTTATCAATTTCATCACAACAAATGGTTTTGGCAACCAAAGATGCTCAACGTTTCAAAAAAGATGCAACTGCATTCCGTTCACTTGGTAAATCAGCTGAAGCTGTTGCTGAAGCAGTAGGTCAATTCCTTGCATCTGTTTACACTGCAATCTCTGATGCTGGTAAAGGTATTAAAGAGTTGGAGAAATCGATTGTTCAAGTTGCCAATTATCATGAAAAACCAGACACTGTACTTAGTAACAAAGATGCTACAGCTGAAATCTTTGCCCAATCAGCTAGAGATTTGGCTAAATCTTCAATTGAAATTGTAACATCTTACACCTCTTCACAAGATGATCTTGTTAAATCATCACAAGCTGTAGTTGCAAACGTTCAATCATTCATATCCAATAGTAAAGGTGTCATTGCTCTATTGGGTAATGGTAATGATGAATTGAAAACTAAAGTTTTGGAGAATGTTAAACAAACTACTGGTGATATGTTAACCTTATTGCAATGTGTTAAAGATCAAGATAAGAATGGTTCAACAAGTATAGCCGATGCAACTCGTTCAGTTTCTGAACGTGTCCATAATGTTGTTTCATTGTCTAAATCTTTACCAGGTGGTCAAAATATTGTGGTCGAAGAGGATAATGTCCTTGAAGATCTTGAAGCTCTTGCCGAAGATGAATTAACTGCATGTGCTAGATCAATTGAAGAAGCTACTGCAAGATTAATTGCAGCTAGACCACAATCAAAAGCTAAAAATGGTAAATTGGATGCTGAAGGTGTTGCTGCAACTATTGTCGATGCAAGTAGTGCAATTGCTAAAGCAGTTGCTAAACTTGTTAATGCTGCGGCTATTGCACAATCAAAGAGAAGAGAAGACCAAATTGCAAATGGATCAGTTTATAAAGCTGATCCAACTTGGTCCAATGGTTTAATCTCTGCTGCTAAAGGTGTCGGTGCTGCAACTCATCGTTTGGTTGAAGCTTCAATGAAATCTGCCACAGGAAAAGCTGAAGAGGAAGAACTCATCGCAACTGCACGTGCAGTTGCTGCTGCAACCGCATTACTTGTATCTGCTTCTCGTGCTAAATCTGGCGATGATTATCAATCACAAGCTGCTCATTCTCATCTTTCAACCGCCGCCAGACAAGTCGCATCTGCTACATCTGACCTTGTAGCTGCTGCTAAAGCTGCCACAATCTTTGACGAACAACAACAAGAAGAAGAACAAGAACAATTCAACTTTACTGGTTCAAAGGTTAAAGAATTAGAACAACAAATGAAGATTCTAAAATTAGAAAAAGAATTAGAAACTGCAAGAAGACAAATGTTAAATTCAAGAAAACAAAATTATAATAAAAATTAAAAAAAAAAAAAAGAATTTAAAATAAAAACCATATCTCTGCATATTTAAATTAATTTTTTATTTTTGTAAATTTTGCAACAAAGAAGCCTATTGTACCAATATTTGAATCTGAAGGATCAAATCTTGAAACTAAATTACATTGTTCATTAGTTAAACCACAACCTGATAAACCAGGTTGGGAGATATGAGGAATTTGTGGAATTAATTTCATTTCTGGATAATTATTTAAAAGATATGCAACATTTAATTCATTTTCTTCAGGATTAATTGAACAAGTTGAATAAACTAAAATGCCACCTGGTTTTAATAATGAAACAGCTTGATCAATTAATTTCTTTTGAAACTCTGATGAATTTGTTAAATCCACTAAATTACTTGACTCAATTAAACGTGGACGTGATCCAAGTCCAGAGCAAGGTCCATCCAATAATACTTTATCAAATGAATTTATTTGGAATCTAATTTTATCCAATGGATCTTGTTGATTTTCTTTTGTTAATTTTGATGAATCTTTTGCTAAACATGTTACATATGAATCCAATGATAATCTTTTACATAAATCTATAATTTTTTTAACTTTTCCTTTATTTTTATCTAATGCAAAAATTTCAGTTTTTATTTTATTACTATTATTATTATTATTGCTATTGCTTTCTAACTGTTGAATTAATGATGCAATTAATGTAGTTTTACCGCCAGGAGCAGCACACATATCAATTATTTTATCACCTAATTTTGGTTCCAATTGATAAACTGTATAAATTGAAGGTAAATGTTGTAAAAACATTTTATCCTCTAAAACTGAATTTAGAGGTGGACAAACATAAAGTCTTTCTGTCATTTCAATTGCAATACCAACTCTAGTTTGATGATAATCATCTCTATCCAATAAACTTATACCATTACCAATGAACGCACATTTCTCTTTAAAGCAATCTTCAAATATTTCACCCTTTGAAACTCTAGTTTCAATTGTTACAAACACTGATACCATACTACCTTTTTTAATATATCTATTTGATCCCAATACACCAATTGAGAAAATATTACTACCTCTTAATACTGCCTCACCACAAATTAAATCAACAATAATTTGTGGATAAATTGGTTTTGGTGTTAATGGTCCAATGGTTTTTATAAAAATTGTATCTTTTGAAATTTGATCTTTAATCTCATTATTATTATTATTATCATTATTATTACTACCACTAGAATTGGTATTTTCAATACTTTTTAAAATATCATTAAAAGATTTAAAATTTGTAAAGATTTCTTGGTTTTCAATAGATTTTTCATTTGTTTTAAAATGATTTGAAAGGTCAATCAATAATTGTTCTTTATTTGTATTCATGGTATTAACTCTAATAGTTGTATATAAAAAAGTTTGAGTCATTGATTTTTGAATTCTTTCCATATGTTCTTTTCCATAATATTTTATTAAATGATTAAGTACTTCAATATCTTTAAACTCCATTAAACATTCATTTGTATATTTATCATCTTCAATTTTTTTAAAATTCATAATTTTCATTTCATTTAAAACATGATTTAAATCTTTCATTTTTTTATTATTTAATTTCTACTTTTTTTTTTTTTTTTTTTTTTTTTTTTTCTTTATTTATTTATCAATTTTAATTAAAGTTTTTATTAAAAAAAATATAAAACAAAAAAAAAAAAATTAAATTTTCTTTTTTTTTAATTTTTTCCATTTTTTTTTTTTTTTTATGAAAATAAAAACCGACTAAAAAAAGCGAAAGACGATTTTTTTTTTTTTTTTTTTTTTTTTTTTTTTTTTTTCTCATTTTAATTTAACAAAATAATAATATTATTATTAAAATAAAATGGATGTACTCGTTGGTTGTTCAAATGGTGTAAATAAAAGTAATATAAAAAAAATATTTTAGAACCTTTATTTTGCTTTTTTTTTTATTAATTATAAATATGTCACAAATTATTAATATATTTTTTTATTTTTATTTTTCTAAAAAAAAAAAAAAAGTTTATAATATTCATAAAAAAACACCAACAGGAATATATGGATCATTAAATACATCATCAGAATTAAATGTTATGACATATGGTTGGGATTCTATTGAAAATAATGAAGATTATGTTTTATATGGATACTCAAATGGTATTTTAAAATATTGGAATCAAAAAGAGAAACAATTAATTGGTGAAATTGATTATGGTCAATCAATTAAAGCAATTCATACATTAAACAATGATAAATTATTAGTAGCTTTAGAGAATGGTTTAGTTGATGTTAAAACTTTAACATCACCAATTACAACACAATTAACACCAATGAATTTACCAACATTAAATAAGAAAAAGAGTTCAGCAGCAGCAGCAGCAGCAAAGAATAAAACTCAACAATTAGTTGAACCAGTAAATACTCAAAGTTTTTCATTAAATGTAGCAAATAATTTATCTGGTTTCGCAATGAATTCATCAAAAGATAAATTTGCATTTGGTGGTAAAGAAGTGAATTTAACCATTTGGGACCTTGAAAAACAAGTTAAAACTTATGTCGCTAAATTTAAACATGACTTTTTAAATCTTCAAGAACCAGTTTCAATAAATGTTGTTAAATACATGGATGATGATAAAATTTTAACTGGTAATGGTTTCAAAGTAAAAGCTTATGATTTACGTTCAAAATCAAATAGATCATCATTCTTGGACGTTTCTTTTTCAAAACATCCAATTCAAGCTATCCAATATACAAATCAAAGAGAACAGTATGTTTAATTTTTCTTTTTTTTTATTTTAAAATTTTTATATAAATAATATTAATATTAAATTTATTTTATAATAATAATAATAATAATTATTATAGTTATTTCTATGCATCAGATTCAATTGGTAAAGTATTTTGTTATGATGTTAGAACAAGTAAACATTTTGGTAGTTTCAAAGATAGCACTGGTAGTGTTAGAGATATTGCAATTCATCCAACTTTACCATTATTAGCAACCGTTGGTTTAGATAGATACCTTAGAGTTTATGATTTAGATAATAGAAAGATGTTACATAAAGTATTCTTAAAACAAAGACTTTCATCAGTATTATTCTCAAAAGAAGAACCAACAAATGATGTCGCACAAGAAGATGAAGAGATTTGGAAGAATTTAGAAGAAAATCAAAATAAAATTGACAATAATGAAGAAAAAGGTAAAAAGAGACCAATTTCAATTAAAGTTACTGATAATATGGATTCAGATGATGATGATGATGATGATGATGCTAATGTTAAAGATGGTGATGTTGAATTCCCAATCGAAGCAGATTCTGATGATTCAGATTTTGGTTTAGATGGTTCTGATGAAGATATCTCTGAATTTAAAGTTAAAAAAGAAAAAGGTGGTGACTCAGATGACGATTCAGATGATGATGATGATGATGATGAAAAACCAAAAAGAAAAACACCAGCAAAATCAACTGGTAGAAATAATAAAAATAATAAAGGCAAAAATAATAATAATACAAAGAAAACAAGTCAAGTTTTGAAAAAGAAATTAGCAGGTTTAAAAAAAAGAAAATAAATTAAATTAAAATAAAAATAAAAATAAAAAATTAAAAAAAAAAATAAAAAAAAAAAAAAGAAAATTAAAATAAATTATTTTTAACAATAATTAAATAATATTTGAAACACACATTTATTTTTTAACTTTTTTTTTTTTTTTTTTTTATTTCACTTTTTTTTTTTTTTTATAAACAATTACTAAATTAAAAATATTTTTAAATAAATTGTAAAAACCACATGAACACAACACACATACTAACCACAATAATTGTGAAAAAAATTTTATTTTAAATTATTAAAAAAAATGGTAAGAAAAATCCTAAATAGGAATAATTTTTATTAAATCAATTAAAATGTTTTTATTTATTTTAATTAAAATTTCAAAACCACATTAAATTATTTGAAAAAAATAAAAGATTAATTACTAACAAATATTTTATTAAAAATTTATTTTTTTAGAAGTATTAAAAAAAATAAATATAAAATAAAAAAAAAAAAAAATATATTTTCTTCAATTTGTTTTTATTTTAAAAAAAAAGAAGAAATAAAATGAGAGATTATTCAAATATTATTCATAATAGTGTTGACAGAGGTGATAGATTGGTAAATAATTTTTTCAATTCACTTACATATCAATCAAACTATATGGTTGATAGAGTTGAAAGAGCATTTGGTGGAAGTAAATTCGCAGGGGATGTTTTCAAAATTACTGCAACTGTTGGTGTTCCATTAGCTTTAGGTTATGGGATTCATCGTTATATTTCCCAAAGACCAAAATTAAAGGAAAAAATTCCATGGGGACAATTAAGAAATGGTGGAAATGTAATCTCTCGTGTTTTAAATAATCATAATATTAGGTAAATATTATCTTTTTTTATTCATTTTTATTTATTTTTTATTCTTATTAATAATTTATTAAATTTTTTTTTTTAAAAAATATAGATATGCATTTTCATTAAATGAATTACAAGATATTAAAACAATTAATGAAAGTAGTTTTGAAAATAAAATGAAAATTATTCAAATGAAGAATTATAATAATGCAATTGTTGCTGCAGGTGGTGTTTTTAGAATGACAGGCCAAATTGGTGTAATATTTGTTAATGGTGGTCCAGAGGTCATTTCAATGATTAATGGTATCGTAAATGCAAAAGTTGATAACATTCCATTAATTGTTATTGCCATTAGTCCAATTATTGGTGAACAGGAATTTGTAAGTAAATTGTTTTTTATTATTATTATTATTATTATTATTATTATTATTATTATTATTATTATTATTATTATTATTATTATTATTATTATTATTATTATTATTATTATTATAATTATTATTATTATTATAATTATTACTATTATTATAATTATTATTATTATTATAATTATTATTATTATTATAATATACTGATTTTTATTTTTTAAATAAATTTTTATAGGATAAAAAATTATTAAATAATTATTTTAAATATATTAAAGAAATTACAAATATTAATGAAATTTCAGAAGTATTGGAAGATTCATTCGCAAAATCTGTTGAAAGTGAATATTCAAGTTCAGTTTTAATCGAAATATCACAATCATTATTATTACCAGAAGAAGAAACCAAAGAATATTTAGAAAACTTCCAAAAATCAAGATGGTACATCAATAAACTTTGGGATGAATTTAGCGGTAGAGCATTTAAATATCCATCTGAAACCACAGAAATTAGTTTCCACTATCCAAGACTACGTATGGTTGAAACTCCAAAGAATAAACATGTTGATAACGTTATGAATCATTTGGTTGATGCAAAATATCCGGTATTAGTAATTGGTGATCAATGTTTAGTATCAAACAATATCAACAATAAAGATTTAAATTTGGAAAGTTTGAAATTATCAATTCAATTATTAGGTGTACCAACATTCTTAAATGGATTCTCAAAATGTCTTGGAACAATGGGTATTAATAACATTGTTAACGATAGTATGGAATATGCATTAGAACGTTGTGATCTTTTAATTAGTATGGGTATTTCATCACCAAGTTTCATTAATGATTTAAATATCAAAACATCAAAAACCAAAATATTCTCTATTGAAGAATTCTCCCAACCAGCAGGCTTTTCAAATAAATTTGGTTTAGATTTCGTTGAAAGATATGCTTGTGATCCAAGCGCATTCTTATTACATCTTGGATTTATTTTCCCAAAGTCTCATTCAAATAAATGGAATAAATGGTTATATGATTTACAAGAGAAAGACTCAATTAGTTTATTAATTAATGAAAAGAAATCAGAGATTAAAGTTGACAATGTAAATCCATATATGTTAATTAGATCTTTGAAAGATACATTCAAGAGATTAGAAAAACCACCAGTTATCGTTAGTGATAAAGGTGAATTTTGTGATGTTGCAAACTCAACTTTAGGTGGTACTGTGCTTTCATTGATACAATCAAGTAAATTCTCATCACATAGTAGTTCAATTGGTTTAGCAATTGCCTCTAAACTATGTTTCCCAGAAACTGATGTTTTCATGTTAACTGATAATATTTCAATTATCAACTGTGTACAAGAATTTGGTACCTTATCACACTATCGTTTACCAATTAATATCATTGTTGCCAACAATGAAAAACATTCCATAGTGAATCCATTAGGTCGTGATATTGTAAACTTACAAAATCAACAACCAAAGAATTTAATGGACAATCAATCAAAACATAATGAAGCACCAAGAACTGCTTTCCATAAGATTATGAATGCTTATGGTGGAAATGGTTTCATCATCAATAAAGATCAAGGATCAATTAAAGATGATATTGAAAAGATGTTATTAGAAGGTCGTGATAAATCTTTAAATACCCATCGTCCAGTTTTATTCAATGTTTGGACTGACATACCAAAACAAAGTGGTATTGGTGGTAGTGCAATGTAGAATTTAAAATATTTTTTATCAATCCAAAGTATTTTTATTTTTTGAAAAAAAAAATTTGTCAATAAAAGTTAAAATTCATAATAAAATAGTTTTTTTTTTTTTTTGATATTAGAGTTTGATTTTAATATTTTCCAATTCAATTTCTTAAAATCTGTTGGTTTCAATATTGAATTTGAATTAGTTATTTATTCTTATTGTTGTTATAATAGTTATTTTTAATGTTGTTTTTGTGTTATTGTTGATACATTGATCTTATTTATAATTATTGTATATATATATATAAAATCGATGATATCTTGAAAAAAAAATAATGAAATAAAAATAGAAACTCAATAACAAAAATATAAATAACAATTTTTTTTTTTTTTTTTGGAAAGAATGGTTTTTTATTGTTGTCATTAAAAAATTCAAAGAATTAAAAAGAACTTAGAAGTAATAAAAAGCTTAAACCTAATAAATAAAAAATATATATATTAATATTTTGATTTTACAAAAAATAAAATTTAAAAATATATTTGTTTATATGGTGTTGTTGAATTATGTCATAAAGCGAAAATAAAATGTTTTTCGTCACTTTGCATTAAGAGAGATTCCCATAAGTTTTTATAATCATTTGAATCCAACTCCACCATAGAGAAATATAAACTAAACTAATTATTTTTTTTTTTTTAATCCTTACCTTAACGATGTTGGTTTGTTGAAAAAAAAAAAAAAAAAAAAAAAAAAAAAAATTTATAAAAAAAAATTTATGAAAAAAAAAAAATTTATAAAAAAAAAAAAAGAAAAAAAAGTAAAAAAATATGAAAAAAAAAAAACGTTTTCAAACTTTTATAATTAAAAACGTTATCAATTAAATTAATTACACAAAAACTCTAAATCCTATTCTCCCCCTGTCTCTCTCTCTCCCCCTCCCTACCTATCTATCTATCTTCCAATATTAAACAAAAAAAAAAAAAATGGGTAGTTTTTAAAAAACAAAAAAAACAAGGTATTATTTATTATTTAAGCGTAAAAAAAAAAAAAAAAAAATTTTTTTTTTTTATTTCTTTGTTTTATTTTTTATTTCCCAATTAAAAAAGTCAAAAAAAATTTCTTTTTTGACTTTTCTTCTTTTTAAAAATCATTTTTTGTTTTTTTTGTTTTTTTTTTTTGTATATTTCCATTTTTTTATATTAATTGCTTAATTTATAAACAAATGATTGACCATCGGTTTAATAAATGAATAAAAAAATTTAAAGCATTGAGATAATTTTCTTTTTTTTTTTTTTTTTTTTATTTTTTTTTTTTTTTTTTTTTTTTTTTTTTTTTGAGTATAAAAACAGACAAAATAAAAATAAAAAAAAATATATATTAAATAAAGGAGTAAAATACAAAGAATATTTTTTTACTTGATAAATAAAAAGTACTAATAATAATAACTTAAAAAAGTTAATAAAAAATTGGAATGTCACAAAAAGTTTTCTATATTACTGGTGCAAGTAAAGGATTGGGATTAATATTGACCAATCAATTACTTGAAAGAGGTTTTAGTGTAGCAGCAACCTCAAGAAATAAACAACAACTATCAAAAAGTGTTAATAGTAAATTTATTACAAATGAAAACTTTTTACCATTGGAAGTAGATCTTACATCTGATGAATCTGTAAAGAAATCAATAGAAGAAACATTATCAAAATTTTCACGTATTGATGTTATCATTAATAATGCAGGTTATTTACAATGTGGAACAATTGAAGAATTAACTGATAAAGAGGTTAGAGATAATTTTGAATGTAATGTTTTTGGTGTTATCTATGTAATTCGTAATGCTCTTCCACATCTACGTACAAATAAGGTACATTTTTTTTTTATAATGAAAAAATTGGTAGGAATAATTAATATTAATTTTTTTTAAAAAAAAAATTTTTAATGAAGTTCTTTGCAAATGGACCAAGAATTATAAATATTTCATCAATTGCAGGATATACAGGTGGATTCCCAGGATTTAGTATTTATTCAGCTACCAAATTTGCATTGGAAGGTTTAACAGAAGGTTTAAATGAAGATTTGAAAGAATTTGGTATTCATGCATCAACTGTATTACCAGGTTATTTTAGAACTTCATTTTTTGATAGTGGATATAATTTACCATCAAATCCAATTAAAGAATATACAACAGTTAGAAAGGTTGAAGAAATTCACGAATCTCAAATCAATGGTAATCAACCAGGTGATCCTGAAAAAGGTAGCAAAGCTATCATTGACCACGCCTTATCTGATAATCCCTCAAAAAATCTATTTTTAGGTTCTGATTCAATTAGATATGCTAATACCAAAATTGAATCAATTCAAAATAGTCTCAAATTAAATTTTGTATGTTATTTTTTTAATATTTTTTTTTCTTTTACACTTTTTTTAATTTATTATGTAATTATTAATATTTTTAAAAAAAAAATTATTTTATTATAAAATATAGGATATTTCAATTAAAACTGATTTCACAAATTAAATTAATGAATAAAAAAAAATTAAAAAAAAAAAAAAAAAAAAAAAATATTTGTTAATTTTTTAATAATAATATTTTTTTTTTTTTTTTTTTTTTTTTTTTTTTTTTTTTTTTTTTGCATAAAAAAAATGATGTTTTAATTAGTCACAAAAGAAAAATGGAATTGAGTTCCAATCGGGGTTTTTTTTTTTTTATTTTTATTTTAGTGGTAAAAGAGAAAAAAAAAAATTTTATAAATGAAAAAAAATTTCACTTCTTGAAAATAAAAGATATTATAAAAAAAAATTTATTAAAGTATTTATCCTTAATAATATTTTTTTTTTTTTTTTTATTTATGTATTAATTTATTTACTTATTTAATTATTTAATTATTTATTCAATGACAATAAAATTTTTTTTTTTAAAAATTTCAAATTAAAATTTTCATTTTTTTTTTTTTTTCATTTTTTTTTTTATTAAATTAATTAGGAATGTCACAAAAAGATCAAAAAGTTTTCTATATTACTGGTGCAAGTAAAGGATTTGGGTTAATATTGACCAATCAATTACTTGAAAGAGGTTTTAGTGTAGCAGCAACTTCAAGAAATAAACAACAATTATCAAAAAGTGTTAATAGTAAATTTATTACAAATGAAAACTTTTTACCATTGGAAGTAGATCTTACATCTGATGAATCTGTAAAGAAATCAATAGAAGAAACATTATCAAAATTTTCACGTATTGATGTTATCATTAATAATGCAGGTTATTCACAAATTGGAACAATTGAAGAATTAACTGATAAAGAAGTTAGAGATAATTTTGAATGTAATGTTTTTGGTGTTATCTCTGTAATTCGTAATGCTCTTCCACATCTACGTTCAAATAAGGTATATATATATATATATAAATATTATAAAAAAAAATTTTAAAAACAAAAAAATTAAATAAATTATTATTAACATTTTATTTTTAAATTTTAATTTTAGTTCTTTGCAAATGGACCAAGAATTATAAATATTTCATCAATTGCAGGATATACAGGTGGATTCCCAGGATTTAGTATTTATTCAGCTACCAAATTTGCATTGGAAGGTTTAACAGAAGGTTTAAATGAAGATTTGAAAGAATTTGGTATTCATGCATCAACTGTATTACCAGGTTATTTTAGAACTTCATTTTTAGAGAAAGGTTCAGTTTGTGGACCATCACATCCAATTAACGAATATACATCAGTTAGAAAGATTCAAGAAGTTCATGAATCTCAAATAAGTGGTAATCAACCAGGTGATCCTGAAAAAGGATGTAAAGTTATAATTGATCATGCTTTATCTGAAAATCCAACAGTTCATCTCTTTTTGGGTCCTGATTCAATTAAATATGCTAATGCTCAGATCGAATCAATTCAAAAAGATATCAAAACTAATTATGTATGTTTTTTTTTTTTTTTTTTTTTTTTTTTTTTTTTATTATTATACATATATTAATAGATACTTATTATTATTATTATTATTATTATTATTATTATTATTATTATTATTATTATTATTATTATTATTATTATTATTATTATTATTATTATTATTATTATTATTATTATTATTATTATTATTATTATTATTATTATTATTATTATTATTATTATTATTATTATTATTATTATTATTATTATTATTATTATTATTATTATTATTATTATTATTATTATTGTTATTATTATTATTATTATTAAATAGGATGCCTCAACTAAAACTGATTTCACAAATTAAATAAAACAAATAAAAATATCCTGTATTAGAACTATTTACTAGTAAAAATATAAAATAATATTCCAATCACTTGTTGATATTATTAAACAAATTGTATCGGTTGTACATTTTGTTTTGAAACTGCTTTGAAAGAATTTAAATTCTTTTTATTGGGTTTTTTTTTTTTTTTTTTATCCTTATCTCTTTCCAAATCAATTCAGTTATTTTTGTAGATTGAAAAATTATTATTTTAATAGTTTTTTTTATTTTTATATTTTATTTTTTATTTTTTATTTTTTTATTTAAATATCAATAACGTATTTTAATTATTTTAAATTTTCAAATATTTCAGATATAATAAGAAAAAAAAAAAAAATGGATGAAGCATTTTCTATTAAAGTTTTAAATAATATTATAAACTCTATAACAAATGTTGTTACTATTTTTGAAATTAGAATAAAAAATAAAAATGAAGAAATTAAACAAGAAACTTTACAATTAAAAATTATTACAAATGAAATTGCAATAATCGAAGATGAAATGAAAAAAAAAATCAAAAAGTTAAAAGTTTTGAAGAAAAACAAGAATCAATAAAAAGTGAAATTGAAGATTTAAAAAATGAAATAAATATAATGAATGTTGAAATTGAAGATTTTATAAATAAAATTAAAGCAGAAGAAAATGATAAAAGAAGTTTTAATGATATTTTAAATCATATTTTCAATCCATTAAGTTCTTTAGTTTCAGATTTAATTAAAAATTTAACAAGTAATGTTAGAAATTTAATTAAAAAAATTGAATTGAATACAAGTGAAATTCAAAGAAAAGGTGATGAAATAAACAAATTGAAATCTGATCAAAATGATTATAATAACTCAATATATCAATTAAAAATGAAAATAAATGAAATCAGTGAAACTGAAAAACAATTAGAAGATAATATTAATTTAGTTAATGAAATCCTAAATAATATAAAAGATCTATATATCCAAAATAATTAATCAAACAATTCTTTTTTATTTTATTTTATTTTATTTTATGACTTTTTTTCTATTATTCTTTTTGAAAAAAAAAAAAAAAAAAAATAGATTAAATATCAAAACCAAAACTTAAACCAAAAGTTGTTTTTTGACCAATTGTATGAGTGAATAAACATTGAAGTGCACCACTTTGAGTTATTTGATGTTTTAAACCAATTTCTAATTGCCATTTTGTACCATATAGTTTACTAATTCTTCTAATACCAAATTCAGTTGCAGATGTTACATGAACTATTTTATAGTGAATGGTTTCAAAGAATCTTGATCCTCTTGTAATTCTATTTTTATAATCAAATAAAAATGGTAATCCTAAAGGTGGTCTATTATTATTATTATTATTATTATTATTATTATTATTATTATTATTATTATCAGATTGATATTCATTTAAATTATTATTTACACTAATACTCCTACTAAAAGTATTTGACTCATTATCACTATTTAAAACTTTATTACTAAAATAATGATCAGAGAAATAACGAGACATATCACCTAAACGTGAAGATATTTCTAAAGATGATAAGAATGTATTCTTACCGAATTGGAAGAACATATGATGTTTTAAAACTATACGATTTGATTTCTTATTGATTGGAATATCAAATTTCAACCAACCATATCTACCAAAATAGATAAACTTTGGATTTATAAATGGTGATACTATCATACGACTAAATGAATGAACTCTAACACCAATTGCACCACCAACTTGAAAAACACTTGCATAGTTACGTTTATAAATACTATAGATATTTGGTATAACGATACCAATATCACCCTCTCTTGATCCACGTGCTGTCTCATACCATGATATAGATGCTTTAATTGGTGGTGGTGATTGTAATGATGATGAAGATGGTGACGATGATGATGATGATGATGATGATCTGTTACCACCATAAAAACCATTGGTTTGTTTCTCATATGTTACTTTTAATCTACTATCCAATGATCTCGCAGACACCCTTAATCCATCAAATAATGTATATTGTATACATCCGAATATACTACCAATGTTATTTGTTGATGCTTGAAATAATTTAAATTTTGATGGTATATTTACTGGATCCATTAAGGTATCCCTGGAAATATCAATTGGTAATCTTTTATTTAAATTATAATTGTTATGTTGTTTATTTGGATTATTATTACTATTATTACTATTACTACCACTACTAACTCCACTATGTGTGCTAGGTGTTATATTGTTACTATTTACATGTGTTTTAATATTATTTTTATTGTTATTACTATTATTATTTACATTATTATTATTATTATTATTATTTATATTTTCATTTGGGTCGATCTGTGCAAAAATTTTTTCGCTCATTTTGGTGTTTGGTATTTTTGTATGCGTCTGTGTTTGTGTTTATGTTTGTGTTTGTGTTTGTGTTTGAGCTTGGGTATTGGAAAAAAAAATTTTAAATTAAAAAAATTCAAAAAAAAAAAAAATTAAAATAAAAAAATATTAAGAAAAAAATTCAAAAAAATAATCATATGACTCACTCGAAAAAAATGACATCAAATGCACAATAAGGTGTTTCATAAAATAAATTATAATATTAATAATATTTTAATAATGTTTTCATATTAACAAATATTTATTATTAATATTACTCCAATAAAATAATTTTTTTTTTTTTTTTTTTCTCTTTGATTGAAGAGAAAAAAAATAAATAAAAAAAATTAAAAAAAATAAATTAAAAAAATTTTATTGAAACCATTTAATCCAATTATTTAAATATTATTATTTGATTAAGTTTTATAAATAAAAACAAAATTTAAAATAAAAAAAAAAATTTAAAAAAAAAAAAAAAAAAAAAAAAAAAAAGTCAAAATTAGGTCAGATTAATCTGAAAACTCCTGGTAATGAAGGTATTATGTGAAACCAATAATGCAAATGAAAAATAATTTTTATCATCATCCGTTTTGATTGATAACTAATCATTAAATTAAATTATTTTCATAAAAAAAAAAAAAAAAAAAATAAAAAAAAAAAAAAAATAAAAAAAATAAAAATAAAAATAAAAATAAAATTATAACCACCAACAGTTTAAAGAATTTTTTTTCTTTTTTGTTTTTTTTTTTTTTTTTTTTTTTTTTTTGAGCAGCTGATTTGTTTTTTTTCAATATAAAAAAAAAAAAAATAAAATAAAAAAAATTAAAAAAAATCAAAAAATCAAAAATTTTCTTGTAACCAAGCCAACCCACTTTGGGTTTTTTTTTTTTTTAACACTTTTTATTGTTGACATTTTTTTTAATTTTTTTTTTTTTTTTTTTTTTTTTTTTTTTATACATAAATTTTTTTTTTTTTATTTTTCATTTTTATCGCCCATATTCTTGTATTATATTTCCAAACTCTTTTATTTATTTCTTTCTATTTATAGATATTTTTTTTAGAACAAAAACCTCAAACAATTAATACAAGTATGTAAAAAAAAAAAAAAAAAAAAAAGAAATATAGAAATTTTATAAAGAAAAATAAAAATAAAAAAAAAATAAAAAAATTGAAAAAAAATAAAAATAATCACGATGAAAATTTTCCAAATAAATAAATCAAAAAATTCAATCAATCAAATAAATATTGAATAAATAAATCAAATTAATTAATTAACAAACTCACCAAAAATATATAAATAATCAAATATGAATTATTTTGTTATCAACAATGAAATGAAAACAATCAAAAAATATTAATATTTCTCTCTCTCTTTTTTTAATATTTCTTCAAAAATAAAAAAAAAAAAAAAAAAAAAAAAAACAATTTAGAATGGTCAACATTGGTGGAACTCAAGAAAAATGTACTGCATGTTCAAAAACTGTATATTTAACAGAAAAGATTGTAGTTGAAGATAAAGAAGATAAAAAAACTTTCCACAAATTATGTTTAAAATGTACTCACTGTAAGCTTACTTTAAGTCTTGGTAACTATGCATCATTAAATGGTGTATTCTATTGTAAACCACATTTCAAACAATTATTTGCCACCAAAGGTAATTATGATGAAGGTTTCGGTAAATCAAAACATTCTGAAAAATGGACACCACAAGCTGCTCCAACTGGTTCTTGTAAGTTTTATTCCTATTATTCTTTTTTTTTTTTTTTAAAAATTATTGTTTCAAAAAAAAAAAAAAAAAAAAAAACCAAGATAATATTCTAATTTTTTTTATTTTATTTTTAATTTTAAAAGCATCATTCATTCCAGTTGAAGAATCAAAATCATCAGAAAAGAAAGAAACACCATCAACAATTTCATCAAAATTCTCAGGATCAACTGAAAAATGTAATATTTGTAACAAGACAGTTTATTTAACAGAAAAGCTCGTTGTTGAAGATAAAGAAGATAAGAAAGTTTTACATAAACAATGTTTGAAATGCACTCATTGTAATGTTGTATTAAATCTTGGTACCTACGCATCAATGAATGGTGTTTTCTATTGTAAACCACATTTCAAACAATTATTTGCTACCAAAGGTAACTATGATGAAAGTTTCGGTAATAACAAAGCCACCGATAAATGGGCTCCACAAGCAAACACTGCACCAAATTCTTTTGTTCCATTAGAGAAAACTGCAACCGCTGAAAAGAATACCAACCAATCTTCAAACCCAGATATTGCTAAGAAATTCTCAACTGGTGGTCAAGAGAAATGCCACGATTGTCAAAAATCCGTCTACCTTACTGAAAAAGTTGTACTTGAAGAATTAGAAAACAAGAGAATCTTCCATAAGGCTTGTTTAAAGTGTAGTAAATGTTCAGTCATTCTCACTTTAGGTACTTTAGTTCAATTGGATGGTGTCATCTATTGTAAACCACATTTCAAAGAACTTTATGCTACTCAAGGTAATTTAGATGGTGGTTTCGGTAAACCAAAACACTCTGAAAAATGGGAAAATAATCCATTCCCATACTTAGAGAAGGATAGCAATTACGTTCCATCAGTTGAAAAAGTTGAATCTCAAATGAACAACACCTCCTCAGAGTCTGATGTTGATAGATTCAAAAATATCAATAACGATGAATCCGATAAACCAAGAAGAAATCAACCAGTCGCCTCTGAAGAAGAACCAAAAGAAGAGCAACAAGAAGAAAAAGTTGAAGAACCAGTAGCTGAAGAAGAAAAGGTTGAGGAACCAGTAGCTGAAGAAGAAAAAGTTGAAGAACCAGTAGCTGAAGAAGAAAAAGAAGAAGAAAAGGTTGAAGAACCAGTTGTTGCCTCTGAAGAAGAAAAAGTTGAAGTACCAGTCGTTGCCTCTGAAGAACCAGTTGAAGTAGAAAACTAAATAATTTCTCAACGCCAAAACTTCAAAAAAAAAAAAAATTAATAATAATATATAATTTAAAAAAAAAAAAAAAAAAAAATGTATAAATTAATAATACCAAAAAAATGTAATTGTAAAAACAAATAAAAGAAATTATTTATATAAAAAAAATTTATTATTACTTTTTTTTTTTTTTTAAATTAAATATTATTATTAATTTTTTTTGTTGTAAATACAGTTATATTTGAAATTTTTAATCATCATTAATTCTTTGTGCCTCGGATTTGATTTGCCAAAAAAATAAAAAGAAAAAAAATAATTATAATAATATATAATAGTATATGAATATCCTAGTATATCTATTAACATAGGATATCATTTACTAATCTACAAATTATTATTATTATTTTTTATTTTTTTATTCTTTTTTTTTATTACCAATTTTTATTTTAATTTTAATACCAGAAATTGAATAACATATTGTTTGTTAAAATAAAAACGAGAAAAAAAAAAATGAATAGAATATTTTAACTCTAGTTTGGTATAACAAATTTTAATTATAATAAATTATTTTAATATTATTGGATATTTTTTTTTTATATCACAATTATCGATATGGTTGTTGGTTATTATTATTATTATTATTATTATTACTATTATTATTATCATTATTATTATTATTATTATGTTTATAAATAAATATTATTAATCAAATTATAATTCAAAACTTGTATCACCTGAACAATTTGGGTCGATAGTTTGAATGATATCTACATATGATTGCCAAAGAGATTTGTTAATGAAACAAGCTGAACCGCCACCTCTTTTATATTGAGAGTACATTCTATTGACATCACCAATACAAATATAATTATCAGTTTCATGAATTGAAAGAGCATATTTACTATGATCTTTTGTATACTTCCAATTAACTGTACCTTCTACTGGATCATCAAATGTAAATGTTAATGTATTAATACTATCATATGTATAGTTAACACCTGAACAGAATGTTGGCATCTAATACGGTAATAATAATAATTATTAATATATATATATATAAATTTTTTTTTTTTTTTTTTTTTGAAAAAAAAAAACATACAATAGAAGCTTTTGAACCTAAACGCCATGAAGTTACAGCCATATTTTGTTTAAGAGTTGGTTGAATTAAATCTTCATAAAGATCTTGATCCCAGGCAGAATTTTTAGCAAAAACTTGGAAAGAATTGCCACCAATTGATTCAAGAACTGTAGTGTCAGTACGTGGTGATTCATCAAATTCACCTTTAATAGTTTGTTGAATTAAAGAGAGTTGTGGAAGATCAATATTTGATGGGAAATTATAGGCATAGATGAATGGTCTATTTATATAGATTTTATTGGCAATATCAGCAAAACTACTTGAAGCCTTATAGGTAACACAAAGGAATGATTGACCATTGTTTACTTCATTCTTTGGGAAATAGTATTCTTCATTCTTTGGATCATGTGGAAAACGTGGTACTGAATGAATTAACCAAAATCCTTGAGTTTTATCAAATGCAACAACACCTTTACTATGTGCGTAATCAGAGTCAGCTTCATCTGTTGGTGGTTGATCGTTGTACATGAACCATGCTAATTCTTTACTATCATAATTATCATAGATTAAATTTAATGTATGAACCAATGAATTGGTATCATTTAATGTATTACTTGGAATTTTCCATGTTGGATTCTTTGAATCTGCATATAGATATCCCAAACCCAATTTATATTTTGTGTCTTCTGGCATTGATGATACAACTGGTTGCTTTTGAATTACCCACCAATCAACACTTTCACCATCTTCATTTAAACATTCAATTGTTGTTGTTGACTTTGATCCATCGATTGATTTTATTAATATAATTACAATTATTGATAATAATAAAATTAATTTATTCATCTTTTTTTATTTTATTAATTTAATAATTAAAAAAAAAAAAAAAATAAAAATATTAAAAAATAAAAAAAATATTAAAAAAAAAAAAAAAAAAAAAAAAGAAAAAAGAAGAAAAGAAAAGAAAAAGAAAAAGAAAAAAATATAAAGAAAAATTGATATGAGTGTAAGAAAGAAAAGAAAAAAAAAAAAAAAAAACTTTTCTTTCTCTCTGCAATAATTTTTTTTTTTTGGTGATGGTTCTTTTTTTTTTTTTTTTTTGACACAACGTTTATCCTTCACCTTTTGCACAAAAAAAAAAAAAAAAAAATCAATAACCGGGTTTGCCGAAAAATAATTTTAAAAAATTAAAATTTTTTTTTTTTTGTTTTATTTTTTAAAATTATTGTGGGCATTTGGAATTTGCAGTGATCTTTAATTTTTTTTTTTTTTTTTTTTTTTTTTTATTTTTAAATAGCCAAATCTAAAAATGAAACCTCTTTTGAAAATTTTGATGTGCACAAAATATATATAATTTAAAATGGGCTTTGTTAAAAAAAAAAAAAAAAAAAAAAAAAAAAATAGTTTTTATGTGTAAAATTTTTGTGGGAGTGTGACACCAAATAATAAAAATAAAATAAATTTTTTTTTAAAATTTTAATTTGTAACACACTTTATATAAAAATAAAAATCATAAAAAAAAAAAAAAAAAAAAAAAAATATAAATATATATAAAAAATAATTAAAATTACAAATACAAATACATATATAATTTTTTAATTTTTTTTTTAGTCATAGTTTGTTTGGTTTGAAAGTCTTTTTTATTTTAAAAATTTTTATTTTTTTTTTTTAAATTTTTTTTTTTTATTTTTTTTTTTTACGACCTAGATTTTTATATATTAAGAAGTGTGTTATAAAAAAAAAAAAAAAAAAAAAAAAAATGACACCACCAATTAAAATTTTATTATTTGTTTTTTTCATTTCTTTTTATAAAGTTTTGTCATATACATTGAATTCATCAACATCATCATCATCTTCATCTTCTTCACCAAAAGATTTTATATTATCAATATCAACACTTGAATCAGAAAATAATGAAAATTTAAAACAATTAATATTAATTAATCCATGGACAAGTTCCACAAATAAATTAATTTCAAATTCTACAATAAATATTCAATATGAAATACTTGATATTTTATTTGTTGATTTTGTTGAAAATACTGTAATTATTTTTTATTTTTTTTTATTTTTTTATTTTTTTTATTTTTAATTTCTAATTTAAAAAAAAAAAAAAAAAAAAAAAAAAAAAAAAAAGGTTGTATTATTATGTGAAAATGAAGTAAATGAATTTTTATTAGTATCATTAGAGGATATTAATTGTGAAACACCATCTATATCATCAATTAGTGAAATTACAAGTAATATAAATCAAAATGAAATTTCATATATTTTACAAAAATATATATTTAATTATAAAATTGGGTATATACCAATTGAATTAAAATCAAATCAAACTTATTATATAATGGAATTAAATTTTCCAAATAATATTGTTAATTTCATTGAATTAGAAACACCAAATATAGATTTAAATCAAATCCAATTAATTCAAGGATTTGATTATACAAATAAAATTATGTATATTTCTTATAAAACTGATAGTAATAATGAATTTAATTTAATTACATATAATCCAATGAATGCAACTAAATCACAAAGAATTTTTCAAAGTATTAATAATATTGAAACAGAGATTAATATGATTTTCACTGATATTAATGGTCAAATTTATATGATTATACCAGATTCAATAAGTTTAAATTTAACAATTTGTAAATTGAATTTATCAACATCAACATGTGATCAAATTTATATATCTTCATTAAATATTGATGTTGCTAATAGTGATTATCATTTTTTACCATACTTTTTAAATCAAGATAAATCTTCATTAATTTTATTATCAATAGTTGATAATGTAAATTTAAATGTTGAAATCATTGATATTAATAATAATTTTATTACTACTAATATTATTATTGAATCGGGCCAATGGTCAAATTCTGAAAATTTAATTTGGTCAAAATTTGCATTTTAAAAGTAATAATAATAATAATAATAATAATAATAATAATAATAATAATAATAATAATAATAATAATAATAATAATAATAATAATAATAATAATAATAATAATAATAATAATAATAATAATAATAATAATATTAATAATAATAATAAAAATAAAAAAAAAGTAGGTATTTATTTTAAAAAGATTTTTTTTTTCTTTATTTTCTTTTTATTTTTTTTAAATGAAAATTATTGTAAATAATTTCCATTTTCAAAATTTTAAAAATTATATTCTGTATACAAATATTATAATTAAGATAAATTATAACCACTAATTTTTATTTAAATTTTTTAAAAAAAAAAAAAAAAAAGAAAAAAGAAAAAATTTAAAAGAAATAATTTTGGAGAAATTTAAATTAAATGATTTTGGAATGGTTCGACCTAAAAACAACACAAAAAATTCGTAGCTACCAATTTTTTGTATTATTTTATTTTATTTTGTTTTATTTTTTTTTATTTTTTTTTATTTTTTTTATTTTTTTATATGTCTAAAGATTACATCATAGATGAATTAATTAATTACTTTTTGTAGAAACCAGGGGAGTTTATTGGAAATGTGAAAAAAAAATCTTCTGAAAATACGTTTTTTTTTGTTTTTTTTTATTTTTTTTTTAAAAAGCGTGCAATGGCAAAAAAAAAAAAAAAAAAAACAAAACAAAAAACAAAAAATATATAAAATAAAAACACTAATAACTAATAAATTAATATAAAAACATATAATAAAAAAAAAATAAAATTAAAAAATAAATAAAATTCAATTAAAAACTTAAAAAAATAAAAAAACAAAAGAAGTTTTTTTTTTTTCATAATAATAATTTAAAAAATAATATTCATATTAATATTTTAATATTAAAACTAAATTAATATGAATAAAAATGAAATATTATTTTGGAAAATATGGAGAAATAAGGTGATTAGATATAATTTATTACAATTTTGTTATGATTGTAAATATAATAAATTTAAATTAAATCAAATAATATCTGTGGAATGGTTAATCGATAATCAATATATAAAAATTTTAAAAGAAAAAGTTAAAAAGAATGAATATTTAGTATTTGGAAACACTTATATACATAGCAATAACAATGGTATTGGTGGTTATTATGATTATAATACTTCAACATCAACATCATCATCAACGGATGACGAAGCATTTATAAAGAAAGTGAAAAGAAAACTTTATCAAACCATTAGTGATGATATTGATTTCTATAAATCATTATTTAAAAACTACCCAATCTACTATAGTGTTGCATTACTATCATCTACAACCACAGAAAGTAATAAAAAGTTAAAGAAGCAATTAATCGATACAATGATTGAAACTCATTGTTTGGCAGGTTTAATAGTTTTATTAAAAGAATATAGATTTGAAATTACTGAAAAACAATTAATAAATTCAATTAAATTTCAATCTTTCTCAATTGCTGAATATATTTTTAAGAATTATTTTGAAATTTCGAATAATAATAATAATAATAATAGTTTTATAGATAATATATCTACTAATGTTGAAATAGCATCAACATTAATATCAAATAAAATTCAAATTTCAAAACCAAATAAAATTTGGAAAAAGGTCATTGAAAAAGACTATGACAATAGTACTAATGGTATTGATAGTATGAATTCAAAAGTATTTACAGAGAAAGTATTATTTCTAACAAAGGTAATGAATTTAAAGGTACCTAATGAACTTCAAGCTATTCAAAGCGGATATAGTATAAATGAAACCATTTGGAACTATCGATTAATAGATTTAATAAACTCTTGTGAATTAATAAACTATTTAGAGAAACCATTAAAATCTTTCATAAAAAATCTTTATCAATATAATGAACGTTCAATTAAATATATTCAAACAACTTTCTCAAAACAAATGGTACAATCATTCCTAAAAGAACCAATTCAATTAATCTCAAATGAAAAAATTAATCAAATTAAATCATTATTTAATCAATCACAATTATTTACAAAATTAAAAGATTTATTAAATAATTATTCTTTTTCATCACCATCACCACCATCATCATCATTATCACATTTAAATAATAATAATTTCTATGAAGAGATAAAACAATTATTTCAAATGATATTACCATTTATTGGTGTTAATTTTGGATATTTTCAAAACTATATTTATTATTGTATAAAGTTTACCAACAAATTAAATGAATTTAATCAATATAGAAATTTACATGAATCTCAATTAATCATTAAACATCTTATCAATGATAGGGAGAAAATTAATAAATATTTATATTCATTAAAGGATTCTTTCTTACAATGCACTAATCAAGCAAGAAAATTAGAAATTAATGATATAATCTCAAAACTATTCATTCAATTTATTGATTTAAATGATTTGGATTCTTTAAAATTCTTGTACCCATTATTAATAAATTCAAATTCTTGTTTAAATAATTTACTTAATAATAATAATAATAATAATAATAATAATAATAATAATAATAATAATAATAATAATAATAATAATAATAATAATAATAATAATAATAATAATAATAATAATAATAATAATAATAATAATAATAATAATAAAATAAATAATTTAAATAGTAATACTGTAAATAATAATCCAAATAGTAATAATTATAATAATAATAATTTTATTAACTATATTAATAATAATCAATTACCAAAGATATTGGATAAAGTAATATCAAAAGAAGTTTTTCAATTTTTATATTCACAAATGAAGAGTATTGTAAAGAATGAGTTAAATTTAAAGTCATTATTAGAAAAGAATTCGATAGTTATTAAATTCTTTAAAGAACTTTATCCAAATGATTATAAAATTAAATTTCAAAAAGAATATATCGATTTTCAATTGGATGCATTCACTTTATTATCAAATTCATCGTTATATACAACTTCAAAATCAAAATATAAAAATAATAATATTAATTTTAATGGATATAATTTTAGTGGTAATAATAGCAATGGTTATATTGAGGAAACTATAGAATTTATTTTTGATAATATTCTCCAATTTAAACAAAAATACCCCAAGTTAGTTAATGAATTAGTACCAATTTGGATTGAAAATCCTGATGAAATTTTATCATATAAACAATTTAAAATTTTATTTAAAATTTCAAGGGATAAAGACAGTCATCATTTTCAGGCACATCATCCATTATACATAGAGAATACAGTTAAAGAAAGAATCATACTATATAAATATTATATAAGCACAAGTGTGGAGTTTTTGGAAATAGAGTTATTTGGTACTAATAATGATAATAAGAATGATATTAGTAGTAGTAGTAGTAGTGGTAGTGGTTGTGATAATAATGATTTAGATTTATTTTATTTAAATTCAAGATTACTATTATCAGTAATAGCTAGACATGCAGATTTAGAAACGATCTCAATGATTTTATCAAAGTTCTATAATAGGAATACAATCGATAGTGACGAGGATGTCGGAATGCATAGACCAAAACCTTATGATTTCGATGTTCTATTCTTATATGCAGCATTATTTGGCCAACTACCAGTTTTTAAATTCGTTCAAAAGTATTACCCATTTTTATTCTTAAATGATACTTCAAATACTTTTAACTATTGTTTACATTTAGCTAAAAGGAATCAGCACTTAGAAATTATTGATTTCATTACCAGACTAAATAAAAACCAATTATTCAATTAATTTGTTTTTTTTTTTTTTTTTTTTTTTTTTTTTTTTTGAACCACAAAAAAAAAAAATGGTACAAAATAAAGGTTTTGGTTTTAATATTATTATTTTATTATTTATAAATAATAATATATTTTAATATATATATATATATATATATATATATATTTTCATAAAGAAAAAGCTCAGAGTGGTAATTATTTTTTTTTTTGAATGAATTTTGTTTATTGATTCATTCGTTTTTTCATTTTTTTGTTGTTTTTTTTAATTTTGTTTTTATTTTTATTTTTTTTAATTTTTATTTTTATTTTTTGTATCCAATAATATTGAAAAAATACAAATAGATGTATTATGAATAGAGATAGATGGTGGTGGAAACTTAAATTTTTGGATAACTGAAATTATTTTACCATTAGTGGAATAGAATACTAATAATTGAAAAAAAAACAATTTGTGCAAGTAAAAAAAAAATATTTAGGTGAATAAAAAATCATATATCAATATATTTTTCCTTTTTTGGTTTAAAAATAAAGATCCACAAAAACAATCAAGTGATGTGTGGTGATATAAAAAAAAAAAAAAAAATTAACCTGTTTTTTTTAATTTGTGTATGACAATAAAAAAAAAAAAAAAAAAAAAAAAAAATTAAAATATTTAAAAAATAAGTTTGTGTGAGGAAAAAAAAAAAAAAAAAGGTGTTGGTAGTTTGTATCAAACATTAAAAACAATGATATAAACTGAATGAATTAAAAAAAAAAATTAAAAAAATTAAAAAAATTTAAATATTTAAAAAAATAAAAAAAAAAAAAAAAATTTAAAAAAAATATTTTAAAAATATATATAAACCATTTAAATTGTAAATTTTGATTTTAAATGTGTATAGTTTTTATATTTTAAGGAAATTATATATTTTTATATATAAAAAAAAAAAAAAAAAAAAAAAAATTTAAAAAAATTAAAATTAAAATAAAATAAAAAAATAATTAAAAATGATTCAATCTTCAAATACAAATATTCCTTCATTAGTATATGAATTGGTAAGTTTTTTTTTTTAATTTTATTTATTTTTTTTTATAACTTTACTTTCTTTTAAATAATTTGATAAATAAATAAATAAATAAATAATGATGAATTAAATATAATAATTTGATAATAAAAAATCAAATAAATAACAAATCAAATAATATGATAGAAATAAATAAATTGATAGATATAAAAATACTAACCACTCAAATTCTGTTTTTTTTTTATTTTTTTATTTTTTTATTTTTTTTTTTCCAAAACCAATCTATTATTATAATGCTTTTTTTTTTTTTTTAAAAAAAAAAATAGAATTTAAAAGCCACAAGCGATATATATAATACTATTTTTAAGCCAAAAGAGAGACAAGGAAGATATTTTATAATTTCAAAATATGATTGTAATAATTCGGTTGATGATGTTAAAATGTTTGATATGGATATCTTGGAATATTACCCAATTGAATTAAGCATGCAATATTTGTTGAATAAATACCCCAACTTTAAAATTCACTACTTTCTATTGATAAAAGACTATCAATATTATCTTTACGATAAAGATTGTGCCATCCTTGAAATTCAACCAGTGATAAAATTTAACTGAAATAAAAATCTAAAAAAAAAAAAAAAAAAAAAAAAAAAATACCACGAAACAAAAAAAAAACCAATGGGGGGCTAAAAAAAAAAAAAAAAAAAAAAAAAAAATTAAAAAAAAAAAAAATGGGAAGGGTAGAAAAAAATAGAAAAACGAAAAAAAAAAAAAAAAAAAAAAAAAAAAAAATATCTAAAAAGACAAATAAATGGTTAACCATCGTGCAAAAATGCAACCAAATTGGTTGCAAATATTTGCAGTACTAAATTTTTTAAAAAAAAAAAAAAAAAAAAAAAATATATAAAAAAAAAAATTTATTGAAGCAAATGAAAATCCTAGAGGACTAAGATTTAGTTTTTATTTTTTTTAATTTCTTTTTTTTTTTTTTTTTGAAAGTTTCAAAATATCACCCCAATAATTTGAAACTGACCACTCGTTTTGTTTTTTTAATCCCAGCAAAACAAGTCATCTATTTAAGAATTTTTTTTTTTTAAAATATTCAATCTCACTTTTTTTTTAAAAATTTAATTTTTTTTTTTGATTTAAAAAAAAAGTCCACCAATTAATTAAAATATCAGAGTTTAATGTGTTTATTATGAGGATTGACCATATATTTCCTTGGCTTTTCCCAAAAAAAAAAAGCCACGTAAAAAATGGAACGAGTTGCTTATGATAATCAACCCAAAAGTCCTAGACATACAGGAAATAAAAAAATAAAAATAATTAAATTTTCTGAAGATTTATGAAACATCTTTGCATATCTAAAAAAATATTAACTCGTCCATTGCTAAAATTTGAATTCGCACTAACCTTCTCACCGAAAAAAATAAAAAAAAAATAAAAAAAAATAAAATTTTTTTTTTTGGCTTAATCGTCTACTGAAAAAAAAAAAAAAAAATGGCTTTGTGGATGGTTTTTCCAATTAGATGATTTTTTCCAATAACATTAAATTTCCTATTATTATTATGTTTCTTAGTAGTTCAAGTGATGTATACAGCTTTTTAAATTTTGTCTGTAGGGTATAAAAATAAATCTTGTTTGTTCCATTTTAATTCAAACAAAACACAAACATCAAGTGAATATCAAAAAATAAATATATACAAAAAAATGATTTCTTCAAAATTAAATAATCAAAATAATGTTTTTACTTTTAATAATTCAATTACTAATAGTAATTATTGTAATAATATTGATACAAATAAAATCTCAATCGCACAAAAAGAAGCTTTAAAAAAAGTTTGTTTTCTTTTTTTTATTTTTTTATTTATATTATTTATTTATTTATTTATTTATTTATTTAAAATCTAAAATATTTTTATAATAAACAATTATATCTAATAATTTTTTTTTTTTCATCAAATTATTTTTTATCTTTTTTTTTTATTGTTTCTATTTTAGATTATTAAAGAAGCTACTATTTTATCTGATATTGCTTTGGTTAATTTAAATAATGGTGGTGCATCATTAGAACTCTCTGCATTAATTGAATCTAAATGTAAACAACTTTACGAATATTCAACAACAAATACCATAACAATATATAATATGTTAAATTATAATAATAATATTAAAAATAATAATTTAAATAATGGATATAATAATAACAAAAATAATTATAATAATGATACAAATAATAACGATAGTATCTGTAATAATAATTTAAATAATAATATTAATGATTTTGACAACGATAAATATAATAATAAATCTTGTAAAAATAATAATAATAATAATAATAATAGTAATAATAATAATAATAATAATAATAATAATAATAATAATAATAATAATAATAATAATAATAATAATAATAATAATAATAATAATAATAATAATAATAATAATTATAATAATAATATAAATAATAATAATTATTATAATAGTTATAATAATGAAAGCGAAAACGAAGACAATAATAATAATGATAATAATAATGATAATGATAATAATAATAACAATAATAATAGATCAGCATCAACATCACCAGTAATCAAAAGAAGTAAATCTTTATCACCAATCATCCAATTCGATAAAATCGATTTTGAAGAAGAATATACAAGTGATTATGATTACTCTGATGGTTCAAATGAAGGATCCTCTCCAATTTTATCAACATCTCCGTTATCTGAAGATACTAAACCAAAAGTCCTTAAAAGAGGTAGAGGTAGACCATCAAAACCAAAACCAGTTCAATGTTTTACCTGTTTCCGTAATAATACACCCGAATGGAGAAAGTAAATATCTCTTTTTTTTTTTTTTTTTTTTTTTTTTTTAATTATCATATTAACCCTTTTTATTTTTTTGAATTTTTTTAGGGGTAAAGATAAAGATGGAAATGTTATTGATCTTTGTAATGCTTGTGGTTTAAGTTATATGAAATATATAAAGAAAGCTAAAGAATCAAAAGATAAACTTAGTATAAATAATTTATTAAATAAATAAAATATATAAAATTTTTTAAATAGTCGTTTTTTTTCACGATTTTTTTCTTTTTTTTTTAGGTTTTTTTTTTTTGGGTCTTTTTTTCCAAAGATTTTTTTCTAAAAATTTTGGCAATTCGAGGCAAAAAAAAAAAAAAAAACAAGGGTTTCAAATAATGTTCCAACCATGTCGATCGTTAGCACATATAGAGAGAAACAAATCATTGAAATAGATGTTTATGATAATTTTATAATATTAATTCTATAATAGTAAATATATCGGTGATTTTTTTATTTTTTTTTATTTTTTTTTTTTTCAAACAAATTATATATATGGCTATAAGCTTTGGGGTTCAAACCAAAAATAAATAAATAACCCAATTTTTATTTTAATTGTAGTATATACTGCATAAGTTTTTTTTATTATATTTTTTTTTTATTATAATTTTTTTTTTTTTTTTTCATTATAATTTTTTTTTTTTTTTTTTTTTTTTTTATAAAATAATCATTTGACGAGGAAATATATAATTATAATAAATTCTGGACTCAGTTGTTGAAGTTTCCATTGATTCAATTTCATCAAATGAGTTCCTAAAAAAAATTTGATTTTCTTCTATTTCTGTATTTTTATTAATTGTATTACTACTATTATTTTGGTACATTTTTAGTGTTTTTAATGTTTGGTTTGATTGTAAAATATTTGAAATTTCTTCAAATCCACTTTCACTGACATTATTACAAGATATATCTAAATACTTAATTGTTGGATGATTTCTTAATCTTTCAGATAAACTAATTAAGCCATAATCACCTATTTGGTTATCTATTTTTTTTTTTTTAAAAAATTATTGTTAGTTATGCATTTCGAAAAAAAAAAAAAAAAAAAAAAAAAAAAATAAAAAAAAAAAAAAAAAAACAAGATACTTACTTGATAAATCTATATATTTAATCGAGTTATTATTTTTTAGTACTTCACCTAAACTAATAGCACCCAATTCATCAATATTACATCCACTTAATGATAAAGTTGTTAATGAGTTATTTAATTTTAAACCTTGACATAAAAAATCAATGGAGCTATTGGAATCATTATCTGAAAAATAAAAAATAAAAAATTTTTTGAAAGAGATAAAAAAAAAATCGGAAAAATCAAAAAAAAATTCGAAAAAAATCAAAAAAAAAAATCGGAAAAATTGTGAAAAAAAAAAAAAAAAAAAAAAAATTAGTTTTTTTGTCCTTTTGTTATGTCTTACATGCTGTCAAAAAAAAAAAAAAAAAAAAAAAAAATTAACTTACTTGACCAATTTAGACTGATAATTGAATCATTTTTTGATAATAGCATACCAATACATGCAAGACCATTTTTAGAGTCGCAATCTATATATAGAAAAAAAAAAAAAAAAAAAAAAAAAAAAAAAAAAAAAAATTAGCATTTGACATTTTTTCTCTTTAAATTTAAAGTTGATAAAAAAAAAAAATTATTTAAAAAAGAAATTTATATTTATATATATATATATATATACATACTTTGTAAATCTAAATATTTAATTGAATTATTATTTAAAAGAAAACAAGATATATCATAAATTGATTGATCACCTAATTGATTACCCTCAAAATTTAAATCTTCAATTGATTTATTTTGTTTTAGAGCATTTAAAATATATTGAACATGAATATTTGAAAGATTTGAAAGTGAAAGATCTATTGATTTTAATTGTTTTATACTATTATTTATTTTTGGATCGATTAAAATATTACAAATAACTTTTGTGACAACATCAGGTGATTCAACATTTAATATTTCTAAATGTTTAATGTTCTCAAAATTATGAATTTTAAAAAACAATGGAATTATATTACTCTTTGTTAAAGATAATGATGAACATAGTGATCTAATATTTTCACACCATTCCTTACAAACTAATTGAAAAAATAATCTTTGGTTATTATTTGAATCCCACGATACCATTTCATATTCATTTAAAATATTTGAAACCATCTTAAAAAAAATTCTTTCTGGAATTCTAGTTTGCATTTTTTTTTTTTTTTTTTTTTTTTTTTAATTATTTATATATAAATATTTTTTTTTTTTTTTTTTTTTTTTTTATATTCTGTATTAAAATTATGTTATATTAGATAAAAGAATTAAAAAAATTTAATAATTATTATTTTTTTTTTACCATTTTTTTTTTTTTTATTTTAAATAAAAATTTGATTTTTTTTTTCAAAAAAATTAAAATTAAAATAAAAAAAAAAAAAAGAGATCCAACCACAGATTCAAAAAAGTGTAAGTTGAGCCCAATTTTTTTTTATGATATTTTTTTTTTTATTTTTTATACAAAATAATATAAATCCAAAAATCACCTCACTCTTTTACTTTGAATTGCTTTTTTTAGGGTTTCCAATAGCGAATATCAATAGATGTAGGGGCATTTTTTTTTTTTTTTATTTTGTCAACCATTGGACTTTTGTTAAAAAATATACCCCCCCCCCCCCCACAAGGATCTCTCCGCAAACTTTTGTGGGGATGTCACAAATTAAATATAATTTCTCAAAAAAAAAAAAAATCAATTTTTTTCTTAATTTTTTTTTTATTATTTTTTTTAATATTTTTTTTAATATTAATATTAATTTCAGAAGTTCGCCACCGCACACACAAACCACTACATACTATTGAAATGGTGGTTTTGAGATAAATATTTTTTTATATATTCATAAGAAGTAAAGGTTATCACACAAGATGGAGTTACACGTAATAAATTTACACCCATTCCTCTATAAAGACCACGCCAACCTTCCTCCCTAATAATTTGTTTAAACATTTCAATGATATTACCTCTATAAGCCCTATTTGGTGAATCAGGTGCACTATCTTGTGATCTTGCTCTTAAAACTTCATGTGGATATGCAACAACACTCGCTATAATTTTTGATACACTTGATGCAACCATAATTTCAACAACACCCAATTCTTTATTTTTATTTTCTAAAAAAAAAAAAAAAAAAAATAATAATAATAAAAATAATAATAATAAAAAAATTAATATTAATTACATTTATAAAATTAATATAAAATCAATTAAAAATCAAAAAAAAAAAAAAAAATCAAACATACTTTCTTGTAAAATTGATTTAAACTTTTCATACAATGGAAATTGAACACCAACATGCAAAACACCCAATAAACTTGGACCTAAACCTTTATATAAACCTCTAAAACCTTCTTCATGATAAATCGATACCATACTATGTACAATTCCTCTATATTTCTTTTGTCTTCCAACCATTTCTTGTGTCTTTTATTTATTATTGTTTGTTATTTAATTAGTATTTTTCAGTGGAATGATAAAAAAAAATATAGTTTATATATTTATATATAAATATGCAATCATAATAATAGAATTGAATAATTACAATGAATCTTGTTTTAATTAACCAAATTGGACTGGTACAAATCGAAGTTGCAGCGCCAGCAATAATTGCAGAAGTCATGAAAATAATAGGTGAATCTTTTTCAAGTAATGAATGTTGATCGTTTTCTTTTGTGAAAAGTTCTTTACAAAATGTATAGGTCGAAAAATAAACGGCCCAAGATGGTATTTGACCGACAAGTGTTGGCTTTAATCCAAGGTAAAGATTTCTGAAACCACCTTTTCTATCCAATATAGATTTAACTGTACCTGCTATGGTTTTATTACTACTATTATCAACTTGCATTGTCGTTTTAATTACATCAAGTGGTGTCGTAAATAATGATGCCATAAATCCTGCTCCACATCCCGCCGCCATTTCAATTAATCTACTATTATGTTGATAAGATTGATCTTGTTGATGTTTTATTATTCCATGTTTTTTAAAATCATTACTATTATTTGTTGTCATTGTCTATATATACACTTGTTCGCTTATTTATTTATTTATTTATTTGTTTGTTTGTTTGTTTGTTTGTGTGTTTGATTTTCCTTTTAAATAATTATAATTATATTGTTTTTTTGATATTGCTATAATTTCTTTTATTATTATTTTTGTTGTTATTACTGTTGTTATAATATTTCAATTATCATTATTATGATTTATTATTTACTTTATTATTTAAATATGAGTATTAATAAAATTAAACTTAAACCACTTCAACACACACGCATATTATTTATTATTTTTCTTATTCAATATTTAAAAAAATAAATAGAAAAAAAAAATAAAAAAAATAAAGAAAAAAAGTAAATAATTAGGAAAAAAAAAAAAAAAAAGAGATAAATGTGTGTGTGTGTGTGTGTGTGTAATTACTTTTTTTACTTTTTATATATACAAATATTTTTTTTAAAAATTTTTTTTTATATATTTTTTTTTTTTTGTTAAAATTTCGATTTTTTTTTTTTTTGATTTTTTTTTTTTAATTTTTATTTTATTTTATTTTTTTTTAATTTTCCAACAAAACAACAAATTTTGATGTGTTTGATCACCATTTATTGAAATTAAATTCAACTAAAAAAAACTTTTTCTCAAAAAAAATAACTTAATATAAAATGACCGATAAAAATAATAATAGCAATGAAACAGTAGCAGCAACAACAATTGATCACACAACCACTCTTTTAATTGATAAACATGTAGAATATATAGTGAAATTAGGATCAAAAAAAGATTCATTTGAATATTGGGTAACAGAACATATTAGAATGAATGGAATGTATTGGGGATTATCATCATTATATTTATTAAAATCATTAGGTAATTTGGATAAAAATGAAATTTTACCATGGTTATTATCATGTCAAAAACCAAATGGTGGATTTGGTGGTAATACTTCACATGATGACCATTTACTTTCAACTTTATCCGCTGTTCAAATTTTAGTTCAATATGATGCCTTAGATAAAATTGATATTAATTTAGTTGTAAATTGTAAAGAATTTCATAATAATAATAATAATAATAATAATAATAATGATGATTTTAATCATATATTTATTCCTATTTTTTATATATTTATATTTTATTATTATTATTAGATGTTGTAAAATTACAAAAAGAGGATGGATCATTTATTGGTGATCAATGGGGTGAGGTTGATACTAGATTTTCATATGCTGCAATCATGTGTCTTTCTTTATTAAAGAGTTTAGATAAAATAAATACTGAAAAAGCTGTAGAATATATATTAAGTTGTCAAAATTTTGATGGTGGTTTTGGTTCAATTCCAGGTGCTGAATCTCATGCTGGTCAAAGTAAGTTTTTTTTTTGAAAAAAAAAAAAGAAAAAGAAAAAGTAATTTATTTTTCTAATTTATTTTATTTGATTTTGTTTTTATTTTTAAGTTTTCACATGTGTTGGAGCATTATCAATATTAAATAAAATTGATAAAATTGATATTGATAAATTAGGATGGTGGTTAAGTGAAAGACAATTACCAAATGGTGGATTAAATGGTAGACCAGAGAAATCTTCAGATGTTTGTTACTCATGGTGGGTATTATCAGCATTGAGTGCAATCAATAGATTACATTGGATAGATAATGATAAATTGAAAAATTATATTTTAAAGTGTCAAGATAATGAAACTGGTGGTATTGCAGATAAACCTGGTGATATGCCAGACGTTTTTCATACATTTTTCGGTATTTGTGGTTTATCTTTAATGGGTTATTTTAAAGATCAAATTGAATCTATCGATCCAGTTTATGCACTTGGTACTAAAACTTTACAAAAATTAGGTCTCACTTTACCTTGGAATAAAAATTTATAAGTTATAATAATAAAATAATAATAATAATAATAATAATAATAATAATAGTAACAAAAAATATAAAATAATTATAATATTATAATCTTTTTTATATATTTATGAATATGATTTATGGCAAATTGTATCTTTATTTTATTATTTTTATAGTTATTTAACAAAATGTATTGACAATTGTAGATTAAGAGAGAGGGAATTCTATCTAGCACAGAATGGACAACAGGAGAGTGAACTTAAAAAGGTTAATTTTGAACCTGGTGGACATCTTGGAATACTACATTGAACTTTATCACATGGATTGAATTGAGCCATAACTTGATAACTTAATAATAAAATCATCATTAACATTAATAAAGCTTTAATCATTTTAATCATTTTATATTTGATTTATTGTTACTATTGTGTTTTTGAAGTTGATCTATTAAAATTTGTATTACAATTGATTGTTGAATGATACTTTATTAATGATTTTATTGTTTTTTTTATTTTTTTTTTTCTTTTAAATACCATTTTTAAAAAATTAAATTGATTACAAAAATGTTTATGAATTTAATCTATTTTTTTTTTTTTTCCCCTAAACATTTTTTATATTTCCGAGTTATAAAATCGATCAATTAAATTTGTTTAAAACAACGTCTGTCAAAATATTTTTTTTTATATTTTTTTTTTTAAATTTCAAAAAAAAATTTATATATAAAACAAATGTAATACCAACAATTTGAAAAAGACATTGATCATGATAAAGATTAAGATGATTTAAAAACAATAATAAAATTTTTTAATTTACAATTGTTTGTTAAGAATAAAATCAAACAAACAATTTAATTATTTTATTTTAAAATGATTTTTTTTTTTTTTTTTTTTAAAATATTTAGAAGATTTTAAAACCTATGCACAGATTGGACAACAAGATACGGCTCTAGAATGAGTCAATTTTGCACCAGGTGGACATTTTGGAATATTACATTGTATTTTATTGCATTCATCAATATCAGCAAATACTTGAAAACTTAATGAAAAGATCATCAATACTATTAATAATAATTTAATCATTTTATCTTTAATTTTTTTTTTTTAAATTTTAGTTTTTATATTGTTTTTTATTCTTTTAAAAATTATTTTAATTGAATTGAATACCTTTTTTTTTTTTTTTTCATTCCACTTTTATTTTTATTTTTATTTTTATTATTGTTATTATTATTATTATTATTATTATTATTATTATTATTATTAATATTATTATTATTATTATTATTATTTATATTTATTATTTTAAGATTATTCAAATAAATTAAATGAAAATGATAAAAATATTTATTATTTTGGGTTTATCCAATAATTTCAAAAAAAAAGATTAAAAAGATTTGGTGCATTCTTACAATAAATATATTAACATTATAACCTCAGCTTGTATTTAAATTTATTATTTATTAAAATTAAAAAGTTTAAGATGAATTTTAAATTTTTTATCTATTTTTATATATTAACTTTTTTTTTTCTTTTCTTTTCTTTTCTTTTCTTTTCTTTTTTTTTTTTTTTTTTTTTTTTTTATGATTGGGGGGTAAATTTTGAATAATAGCTAATAATTATTATAGGTGATATTTTTATTGCAACATTTAATTAAAAATAATAGTTTTAAAAATTTTAAAAAAAAAAAAGAATTTTAAAAATTTTAATTAATTAATTAAATCTTTGAATATTAAAATAGAGGGTAATGATTATTTTACAATACCAAAAAAAATAAAAAATAAAAAATAAAATAAAAAAAATTTATCTCGAGTCTCAATCACAAATTAATGTATTATATGTATATTAACAATTTTTTTTTTTTTTTTTTTTTTTTGTAAAAACAATAACTAATAAAACAAAAAAAAATAAAACAAAATAATAAAACAAAAAAAATGAAACTTTAAAATATTATTTTTTTTTTTTTTAAAAAAAACAATATTTTATAATAATATTAAATGATTTTTTGAAAATAATAAATAGTTGTTTTTATTATTAGATTGTATACAATATTTAAATTTTGTTAATTTTGTTGACCAAAAAAAAATTTAAGGTTTTTTTGTTTTAATTTAATGAAATTTAACTGTTTGACCTGATTTGTCAAAAACACCACCACATGCCCAGTTATCAAAACCACCATCTCCAAAGTTTGTAGCTGTTACATTACGACCTCTTGCCATTACATAAACATCGAATCCAATGGTTGAGAATAATGAATTTCTAATTTCAAAATGGTATTTAGCATATGGACCTGTTACAGTATGATTTGGATGACAAACAAAAACGTTATAACCAAGAGAACTAAAATGATTCACTACACCATTTGTAAAACTACTACGAGAACCATTTGGCATACCTTTAATTGAGTTAACAAAGCCATTAACATCTATATTTGCATTAACTTTGAATGGATTTTCAATATTAATTTGAGCCATTTATTAAAGTTTAAATTAAAAAAAAAAATTAAAGAGATAAGAATATAAAGTATAAAAGTTAATTATATAAAATGAAGATAATATTTTGAAAGTTTTTTTTTTTTTTAAAAAATTTAAAACCTCTTTTATACCTTTTTCTTTTCAATAAAAAAAAATATATATTTATAAAAAAATTAATAAACAAAGTTAGGGGTATATTTAAAATCTTGAAATCTTAAAAAAAAAAAAAAAATTTATAATTTGATTTGAACCATTGAGAAAAAAAACTAATAAAATGTCCTGTGGGTTGATGGGATTTTCTTGAAAAATTGGTAAAGTTTGAAAAGTTTAAAAAAAATAATTAAAGTTATTTGAAAATATAAAAATTTATTTGAAAAAGCTAAAAATAAAAAGATTTCAACCTCCAGTGTGAATTACATAATACTCACTAGTCCTAGAAACAACAAAAACATAGATCAGAATAAAATAAAATAAAAAATAAAATAAAAAAATTACTATTGTTATTAACATTTTATTTATATTAATTAGCAAATGAATTTTTTTTTTTTTTTACCCTTTTTTTTTTTTTTTTTTTTTGTTTTTTTTTTTGTTTTTTTTTTCTTGTAAATAAATTAAATTTTAATTTTGAAAGAGGGGTGTTGATGTTGGAAAAAAAAGAAGAGAAAATAAAAGCCAAATATAATTTATGATGAGGCAACTTCTTGGTGGTCTTGTAATTTTTTCTTTGCAGCAGCTTTACCGACTAATTTCTTGGGTTTTGATAATGGTTGAGGTGCAGAACCGGTTTCAATAAAATCGAGTATTATTTTAATAGTCTTCGTTTTGGTTTTATTCTTTGGAAGGTCATGAATTTTACAGTATTCCATTAGATCGGAAAGATTAAAGTTATTTTGTAGAAAAGCTCTTTCAATTCCTTTCTTTATGTAATCAAATGATGGACATATCCATTTCTTTTCGTGATTATAATAACCTCTAATCTCTGAGTGTGCCGCTGGTTGATAGTCCATATTGTCATCTTCTTCATTGTCATCGTCATCATCATCATCTGATAATAAACCATTGCCATTTCCGTTACTATTAAAATTACTAAAATTATCGTTTTGTTCTCTATCTGACTCATTCTCACTATTTATTTCCACATTGCTTCCATTATCATTAATTTGATCATTATTATTCTCTTCATCATCTTCTTCTTCCTCTTCCTCCTCTTGATTATTATCTTGTTTTCTTTTTCTCTTTCCATTTGTTGTTATTTTTTGTAAATCTTTCTTTTTATTGGTAGTTTTTGTTGATGCAGTAGTTGTTGAAGAACTTTTTGATGTTTTTGCTGTTGCTGTTGTTGGTTTGGGTTTTGTAGTTGTGGTTGTTTTTGCTGTTGAAGCAGATTGTGCGCTACCGCTTCCTTTAGTTGATTTTTGTTCTGGTTGTAAATGTACAGGGTCCAATGGTAATGGTTTTCTCTCCCTTTTACCTGGAAGGCTTGGAGTTAATGGTTTATCTGATGATGGTTTGTCCAAAGATGATCTTAATTTCTTTTTTGGTTGTTCTGTTGTTGATTTTTCGGTTGATAGTACAGTTGTTGAAGCTTGTAGTTTTGATGTTTTTGGTTTTGGTTTTGATGGTGGTGCTACTATTGGCTGTGGTGGTGATGGTGGTGATGCTATAGTTGATGATGTGGTTGTTGGTACAGCTGCTGTTTGTGATGTTAAAGTGGTAGTGTTTGCTATATTTACAGTTTCTGTGGTTGGTGATATAGTTGCTGGTTGTTTTTTGGTTGGTGCTTTTTTTGGTACACCTTTTTTAGCTTTTGATGGTGTTGTATCTTTATTAGGTGAATTATTACCACTATTTTCTGTTGTTGTTGTTGTTATTGTTGTTGTTGTTGCTGGTGCTGTTGCTGGTGCTGTTAATGGTGTTGTAGTTGAAATTGGTGAAGTTGTAGTAATTGGAGTTGCTGTGGTTGTTGTGGTTGTGGTGGTTGTAGTTGTAGTTGTTGGTGCTGGTGGTGTTGTTGCAGCTACTGTAGTTGTATCTGGTGATTCTTCTAAATCGTACATTGTACTCATGATTGAATCACATAGCATACCTATATCATCTTTAATTTGAATTTTTAAATCTCTACAAAAGCTCTCGAGAGTTTTCTTATCCAATTTAAATAAAATTTTGAAAATACCTTGCATCATCATCTCCTCTTCGATTTTATATATCATCTCTTTGGTGTCTATGGAGTTCTCCTGTTGATCCAAACCTAATAAATTGAAAGATTCTTTCAATTGGTCTGGATTTAATATATCTAATGTCTTTTTAATATCTTTTCCCTCTTTTAGAGTTGCACCAATTATCTTGGCAAATGTTTCCGAATTTGGAATTGTTGTTAACCAACCATAGGATTCATCCCATATATTACTTTGAATAATTGGTAAATAATCTAATTTATTTAAAATCATTGGTTTACTATTGTTGTCTGCTGTTGTACCTCCATTTACAGCTAATTTATTATCTTGAGTTGTTGTTGCACCACCTTCTTTAGTTGTAGATGATGATGATGATGATGGATCTGCTGTTGATGTTGTTGATGTTGTAGTTGGTGCTTTAAGTTCATTCAATGATTCAACTGCTAATTTTAGTGATTCTTCTGATAATTTTGCAAATGGTTGCATTATAATGTCAGCTGGTAAAGCTGATTCACTCATTGTGTTATTTTTATTATTATTACTATGTACTATTTTTAATTACTTTTGTTTTTGTTCTATTTTTATTTTATTCAATCTAGTATTTTTTTTTTTTTTTCTTTTTTTAAATATGTTATATATTCTACTGATTAATTTAAATTATTATTGAAATAATTAATTTATTTACACACTCTCACTGTATACTTTATATGTGTCTGTGGGAAATGTAATATTTTTTATTTTTTTTTTTTTTATTTTTTTTTTCTTTTGAAATATTTTTAAATTTTTTTTTATTATTTTTTTTTATAATTTTTTTTTATTTTAAAATTTTTTTTTTATTTTTTATTTTTTTTTATTTTTTATTTTTTTGAAATTAGGGGTCTTATTCATTGTAAATGTTTTTCAACGGATTTGTTTTTTTGACAGTTAAATTATTTAAAATATTTTAAAAATTATAAGCACATCCTCATCTTTTCAAATAAAACCTAATTTTATCAATAAACTAATTAATACATTTAATAAATACTATTTTTAGCAATAGTTTTTTTTTTGTTCCTTTTTTTTTTTTAATTATATATTTTTTATTTAATTTTTTTTTTAATTGTTAATTTTTTTTTTTAATTGTTTTTTATATTTTATTTTTTTTTTTATTTTTTTTTTTCTCTTGTTGAAATTCGGTAAAAAAAAAAAAATATATTAAATTAAGTAATAATGGCACTAGTTATACATGAGTATTTTTTTTTCTAAATTATTTAAATAACACCATCTCTGGTTTTTCTGTATCCAGTACCACTGCTTTCAAACATCATATAGTCAGAACCGGTAATTTTGTTTGTTGATTGATTATTGAAATTAATAAAATTACTTGTATTTATATTGTTGTTGTTGTTGTTATTATTATTATTTATATTATTTCTATTGAAACCAGACAATGAACAGATTGAATCTAAATTATTTTAGAAATTTTAAAAAAAAAAGTTTCAATTAGTTTTATTATTAAAAAAAAAAACCTATTTTATATTTATTTAAATACTTACTTAAAAGTGTCATTTTATTTTATTTATTAATTTGTAAAAAAATTTAATATAGGTTTATATAAAATTTATCAATAATTAATTTTTTATATTTTTTTTTATTTATTTTATATTTTTTTCAAATCAAAAATTTAAATAATTTTTTAAAATTATTAATTATTTTATTATTTAATTATTTAATTATTTATATTTATTGAAATATGATTTATAAATTTGAAATTTTTCATTTGTTTAAATAGTTTTATTTTTTTTGTTATTATCATTTTTTTAATTAATTTTTTTTTTTTTTTAATTATTATTGTTATTTTTATTATTATTATTATATATGTTATTTAAATACTAGATATTTTTTTATTTGAAATTTCTAAAATAATTATTATTTAATCTGTGTTGGGCATAAACCAAAAAAGAAATAATTTTTTTTTTTTTTTTTTTAATTTAACATCAATTGATCAATACCCTTCACTTTCAAATTTTTAGATACCCCTTATATTATATAACTACTATAACAAAAAGCAAATAAATAAAAAAACATATACCCACTCACTCGCAAAGCCACTAATGGCTTCACACACTGTAACCCACACTTAACATATCACATTCACCCACACACTCACACACACTAACACTCACAAATACATACACACTAGTCACACAACACATAACACATAACACTCACACACATCAACCCTTAAACACAAAAAAAAAAACCACACTTATTATTGAAAATAAATCTTATTTTTTTTTGTCTGCAAAATAAATTATTTTTTATTTTTTATTGTTATTATTTTTAATGTAACTACTTTTTTTTTTTTTTTTGACAGAGTACCAACTGTATTGTTTTGCACCACGACAAACTAATCTTTACAGTTAAACAATAAAAATTATTGGTTAAAAAAAATAATGAAAATAAATGAAAATAAAAAAAAATAAAAAAAAAAAAAAAAACATAGATATATACCGTTTTTTGTTATTGAAATTGATGTTGATAAATCTTTATTTTGTTGTTGACCATCAGTTATAGATAAATTAGATTAGATTTTATTTATTTTTATTTTATTTTTTTATTTTCATTTATTTAATTATTATTATTATTATTATTATTATTATTATTATTATTATTATTATTATTATTATTATTATTATTATTATTATTATTATTATTATTATTATTATTATTATTATTATTATTATTTTTTTCTTTAATTTGGAATTTTATTTATTGTTTTCCTATTCCTTTAAAAAGATTTTTTTCTTCAATCTGTGATAAGAAAAAATAATAAAAATATTGAATATTTAAGAAAAAAAAATTAAATAATAATAATAATAAAAGAGATATATCTTAACCTCGAGGCAATCACCACTAATTATTAACTATTATAATTGTTAATTTAAATTTTAGGGTTTTTTTTTAAAATAAAAAGTACATCATATATAATACATTAATATTAATTTTATTATTTTATAAAAATATTGATTCAATTAAATAAATAAAAATAAATACTATTTTTTTATTATATAAAAGTTAATGATAAAAAAAAAAAAAAAAAAAAAAAAAAAAAGATAGTAATCATAATCAATCATTACCACAAACTAAATTATTATTATTATTATTAATATAATATATGTTTTGGAATAATATCACAATTTATCTTACTCTGATTGGAATGCTGAGTGGTTAATTTTTTATTATTATTATTGTTATCACTATTTTTTTATTTTTATTTTTTTTATTTATTGTTTTAATTCTCACAAATAAAAGAAATTAAATCTAATTACAATAATTTTTTTATTATTTATGATTTGATTTGAAACATACCAATAGACGAAAAACAAAAAAGGTATACAGTTAATAGATTTTAATGACCGATGGAAAATGGGTAATTTACAAAAAAAAGAAAAAAAAAAATAAAAAAGTTTAAAAAGAAATTAATCTAAAGATTCAGCAATCATCGATAAGGCTTTTTTGATTGATTCCTTTAAACTTTTTACACTTTATTAATTTTTTTATTTTTTTATTTTTTTATTATTATTATTATTTTTTTTTATTATTTTTCTTATAATATTTTTCTTTTTTTTTTTTTTTTTTTAAAAAAATAAAGAAATAATTAAAAAATAGAATAAAAAAAAAAAAGAGTAATAATAAAGTTATTTTATTACTTTTTAAATATTTTTTCAAATGTATTTTTTATTTTTCTATTTTTATTTTTTTTTTATTTTTTTTTTTATATTTTATTTATTATTTCCTAAAAATCTTCAGTTAAAAGATAAATTGAGAAATCTGATTGAAGATTAAAGAATTTTGGTTTTGGATTGAAGATTAAATCAACACAACCATCATTAAATTGATTGAAAGGTTTTATAATGAAAGAACCATTTGAGAATAAAGTTGGAGGTGATAATTTGAATTCGTTGATAGTGAGGTAATCTAATGATTGTAGGATGATAGCAACCTCTTTTAACATTGCAGGAGAGTATTTTTGAAGTCTATGGGCGATTTTTTCTAATGTTGAACCTGGATATAAATTTATGTTTGTAAGGAAATCGAAAAACATCTTATTGAATTGACTTCTATTAACTTTACCAAAAACATCAATCCATGGTTTAATCAATTTCTTTTGTTTATAGCTTAAATCTACAAAGGGTTTAAGTTGTTGTTGTTGCTGTGGTTGTTGTTGTTGTTGTTGAGGACTATTATCTATATCGGTTTGACTAGTGTTTTTGTTTCTATTATCTATTTCGTTTACAATTAAATTATTATCCTTCAAATATTGTTGATGTAATGTATAAAATATTGGCAATAAAGAATCCATGAAAAACTCTTTTGCAACATAAATTTTATAGTGGAATGTAAAGTGAGTATCAACAATGCCCAATGATTTTAATTCTAAAATATAACTTAATAAATTTTGATAAATATATTGTGAATGATCAATTACAAATTCTTCTTCTCCTTCACTGCCATTATTAAGCATTTCATCAGTTGCATCATCAGTATCATCATTACTACGATTTGATGATGTTTTAATTACTAATTTACTAGAGTCATCATAATGAATTAATTTTTGAACGATTTCATTTGAACTTGAATTTGAAATTAAATGATTGATAATTTCAGTTCTCTTTACACCATTGGTATTTTTACTCTTAATTATCTTGAAAACTTCTTGAATCATTAAACATAACCAACCAATGAATTTACCTGCTCTATCTGAAATATCAATCATTTTTTCAATCTTTAATTTAAATAATTGTTTAAATTCTTCTGAAATGAATTTACTTTCAAATTGATTTAAAATTGATTCTTTAATTTTTTCGTCATCATTTAATAATGTAGTTGTTGTTGTTGTTGTTGTTGTTGTTGTTGATTCATCATTCTCTTTTTTTCTTCTTTTATTATTTTCACTACTACTATCACCTTCTTCAACATCATTCATTTCTTTATCATTATTATCTGATGATTTAAAGATTTCTTGGAATTTTAATTTATCAGAAGCTAATCGATCATTTGTACCAGATAGAACATCGGGATTAATTGCTCTTTTTCTTTCATTTTCAATATAAGAAAAATCGAAATAATCTTGAAGTTTATAGGATACACCGATTTTATTAAGGATATTTTCAAGACGTTGATTTGAAGAATCTCTAAGTTTTGGAGCTTTTTCAATCTTTGGATCAAACGATGATTTAATAAGAATGTTTGGTGAAACTTTCTTATTGGTTAAGAGATATAACATCGAAGAGACAGAACCACCACTTGTTAATGGATCATACTCAAACAATTGAACGATATCTTCATCACTATTGTCACCTGCTTTGATACTACCACCTTTAATACTTGCGATGATATGTGGTTTATTGTCATTGAAGATTGGATACTCTTTGATCATTGATAGAAAAATACGATTCTCCTCAAGGAATTCCTTATTGAAACTATTGATTTTGTAGAGAATTTTTTGGACACAAAAGCTAATCGAACGTTGAGTGGATTTAGATTTTACATTTTTTATGATCTTATCATGATACAATGCCTCCATGATTTTGTTTGAATCTTTTTTACTCAATAGATCATTTTGAGAGTCAATCATTTTTATGCTTAGATTGTAGGAATAGTCATCCTCTGGCATTGAAATCAAGAAGAAGATTTTATCTTTCATCATTGACTCTGAGACAAGATCGAATTTACTCTTTTCATAGGTTTCCAAGTTGCTGTTCTTTGAGAAACTTGAATTGAACAATGAATTAAACTCTAAAATATTCGATGGTAAATCGATTTCATGTTCACTAGATTTATGGAAAGTTTTGTAGGATGGATATTTCTTTACCAATAGGAACATTCTTCTATAGCAAAGTGTACCTAGTTTATCGATTTGTTGACCTAATTGATCCCATAATGGATTTAACATTGATGGTATACCCGATGGAGTAATGTAATATTCACTGTTTGCATGATTTTTAACACCCTCTGGAATGGTTCTAAAAAAGTTACCAAATACTTCAGTATAGGTTTTCAAAAGAATTGAATCTTCCAATGGACTCCATTTAAATCTACGATAGGGTTGCAATTTCATCCTTATTTGATCTCTCTTTTCTTTTGCTGATTTATGAAGAATCATATTACTACTTAGTGATTTACCTTTTCTAGTTTTTTCACCACTAACACCAGTGACTCTCTTCCTTCTGATACCTCCTTTCTTTTTGAAAATTGAACTTTGTAAACCATCTTTATCATTTTCATCATAATCGTCATCAGCATCGTAGTAATCATCGTCATCGTCACTATCACTATCGCTATCATCATTTTCGCCAGTCTTTTCACGATTTGCTTTTCTAAGTTTTTTTTGATCAGATTTCTCCTTTGCAACCTTTCTATAGAATGCTAAAACCTTGTAACCTGAAACATTGAAATCTCTAGCCAACTGTTTGATCTCCTCTTTGGAATGTGATTTTTTATCAGTGAAAATTTTATACAATTGTTGTTTAGTTGAATCTGTCAATTGATCCTTTGGTACACCCCAAAGTAAAATATTATGTAGTGCAGGGATCTTGTTACAAATGAAATCCTCTGGAGGTGGTGGTGAATTTCTATCTCTTGGTAACAATGAAAGGAATTGTAAATCTGACCAATAGAGTTTCAATTGTTCGAATGAGTTAAAATTGTATCTCTTTACAGAACCATTATCAAATAACAACTCATGATCTCTATGAAAGGTATACTCTGTATAGCCATAGGTTAAACCCTTTGAAATCAAACCCAATTTATTTAATAACGATACCATATCAGAGATCTTTGCAAAGAATTTACCTGATTGAAACAATGAATTCTTTATTGGCTTTGGTAAGTCAATGATCAATGTACCCATTTTAATATGATCATCTAATCCTTCAACTTCCATATTCTGTGAAACTATCTTTAAATAATCATCAATTGGTAAATATTTTAATAATAGATTTAAAAATATTCTAGTTGTTTCATTTAATTGATCCTTATATATAACCATTTGTAATTTACTTTCATCCCTAATCAATTCTCCATTGCTATCTTTCATTTCTAAATCATTATTATTATTTGGTCTATTTTCTGTATTAACACCATTCTTTCTATGTAAAGTACCTTGAGTAAATTTAATAGCAAAAGACCAAATGAATTGATGTAATAATTTGGAACGAATAACTAAACCTTTAACAAATCCATATCTTGAAGCAATTGATCTAGAACGAGCATGTACTGAAAGTATTGGTTTTTCAATTGTATTCTTTATAGCTAAATCTAAACGTAACTCGTCATTATCATCCATATCAATATTATTATTGTAGTTATTATTATTAATAGTATTGTTATGACTGTTATTATTATTATTATTATTACTATTATTATTACTTTTATTTTTATTTCTATTATTGTATGGATTTGGTTGATTGGTATTTAAATTTTGATAATAACTACCGGATAAATTTGATTTTAATACTCTATTGGATGGAATATCTTTAATTGTTTCAATGATTTCTTGAATTTCAGGATCATCCAATCTATAGTTTTGAGCGTCAAAAACAAAAAAGATCTTTCTATGAGATCCTTTGAGACTTTGAGAATACAATCTAATTAAACCAACCATTTTTTCCAAGATCAACATATCGATAATTCTTTTCAACGTTTTATTATCGATTGCAGTATCACCTAGATTATGTTGATGTAATAACAATGTCCACAATACACAACCACGTGCTTCTTTAATACGATTATAAATAGATTCTTTACGTTGTAAAAATATTATAGTTTGTGGTATTGATCTCTTTGCTGGTGTTGGTAATGATCCTTGAATTACTGTTGTAATAGTTGTTTCATCATCGGATTCTATTAAAACTCTTTCCTCTGTTATTGATGCGTTTCTACCATAATTATTATTTTCATTAACTGCAATAATTTCTCTACTTCTAGCTTTTTTACTAACAACCATACTATTATTGTTATTTTCACTATTTTCTTCATTATTAGAACTCTCTTGGTTATTTCCTCCTTCTGAATTATTATTATTACTGTCATTATTATTATTATTATTATTATTATTATTATTAATATTATTATCAATGATTTCATTATAAACTCTATTAGATTCAGATATTAAATCATCATAATTTAAAAGACGACATCTAAATCTAGAGATTGGTGAATTAATGTTTCTATGTAAAAGATTTGGATCTTCAATTTGCTGATTGTCTTGTTCAGTTTGATACATATCAGTTTGATCAGCAAAGATTCTATAGGTCATTTGTCTGCCGACTGTTTCTGGTACGATTTTAACACGATAAGAGATAATCAAGTGCTTGAGTACATTTGCAACGTATTTACGAGTTAAATCACCACATTTAATAACGATATCTTTTGATGTTGTACCCTCTTTACCTGCTTGTCTAATTAAATTGAAAACCTGTTGATAGATTGGTTGTTCCATAATTAATTTAGATGATGCTCCAACTTGTAATGATTCTTCGCCTTCCTCTTCTTCATCTCCAGCTTCATCACCTCCTTTATTTGGTGTCTTTGATTTAGCTGTAGATCTTGGTGTTTTCTTTGCACCTATTGGTGTTGGTAGTTTCTTTGGTGTGCTATTGTTGAAATCACCACCAACATCACCACCATCATCATCATCATCATCATCACCATTTTCATTATCACCATTTTCAATTAATTTCCAAAACTTTTCACCTAAACCAATCTCCAATTTAAGTGTAACTGCATTACCTTTACTTTCTTGTGAAATGAAATCATTATCCAATAACCATTTCTTTATTCTTTTAAATGTTGTTGGTGAGATATCAAACTTTTTCTCAATATCTTTCATTGGTAATCTATGGGAAGGCTCCAACTCTAAGAATCTCAAAAATGCTGCTTTAAAAAAGAATTTAGGTTTGAATATATCTTTACTCTCCAATGAAAAATACCTTGGTCTATAATATTTCTTTAAATATAATCTACCTGTTGATACCCCAATACCTTTTGAACTTTGTGTTCCCATTACATCTTGTTTTTCACTAGTGAAATGATAAAATAATAAAAAAAATTTATTATTATTATTATATAAATATTTTTATTTCTTGTTATTAAATAAATCGAATTAAAAAAATATAAAACTTACATAATTCCTTTTAAACATAAATCTTTAATTGGTAAAAAGATGTTACGTGGATCAATATTAAATTCATTTGTAAGATCTCTAACTATTGAACCATTGAATCTAGATTGTGAAACTCTTTCCAAGATTCTCCATTGAATCTGTGTTAATTTATTCAATTGATCATATGGTACACCTACTGCAAGTGATTGATTATAGGTATCTGCTACATAGACATATTGTTGAGAGATCTCCAAAAATCTTGATTTTTTAAATTGTCTAATATCATCATTGTCATTGATTTCATTCTTATTTGTTTTATTCTTATTATTATTATTGTTGTTGTTGTTGTTGTTGTTGTTGTTGTTGTTGTTGTTGTTGTTGTTGTTGTTGTTGTTGTTGTTGTTGTTGTTGTTGTTGTTGTTGATATTTTCAGTATTATTATTAATATTGTTGTTAATGTTATTATTTTCATTATTTTTATTTGGTGTTATTATAGTACTAATTGCACCACCAGCAATCCAATCCCTAACGGAAGTTCTAATTGGTGTCGAATATTTATAAATGAAAATCTCTTTCTTTTTTGTTCTATCTCCATTATTATCATATTCTTGGTCTTGTTCGTTGTATTCACCCTCACCAATATAATCGCTGTCCTCACCATTCTGTAAATTTGGTGTTAATTTCTTCTTTGGTGTTGGTAATCTCGGTGTTCCTTTGATTGGTGTTGGTGGTGTTACTTTGGTTGGTGTCGAGATTGGTGGTTGTGATTGTTGTTGTTGTTTTTTTAGTTGTTGTGAAGATTGAATTTCATCTTCATCTTCACTCATTTCTACATCTTGAGATTGTTGTTTTTGTTGTTGTTGTTCATTTTCATATTTATATAATGGATTTTCTTTTAGTTTGATTGATTTATTATTTAATAATAATCTATGAATATAATTCTTTGTATGATCTGTTAATTTAATTTTTGTACCATTAGAAAGAATTGTATCATCCAAATGAATCCATAAATCCTCTGATGTACAACCAAATGAACAATTGGTAGCAATTTCTCTTAATGCTTTGGCCAATATTTCATCTAACATCTTTTTAATTGCATATAAATATTATTCATGCGCGCAAATAAACAAATTAATAAATATTATGAGATATTGGTATATGATAATTATATAGTATATTATATATATATATATATATATATATTAAACGCTTTGGTATAAAACTGTATAGTTCAATGAAAATAATTGGATAATAATTCGGCGGTGAGCTTTTGGGAAAAAAAAAAAATAAAAATAAAAATAAAAAAAAAAAAAAAATAAAAAAAAAAAAAAAAACAAATTTGTTTTTTTCAAAATTAAATTATTTTTAACCGCTAAAAAAATATGTGTAATTTCATGTTATTAAAAGAAGAGAAATTCAGAAATGTTGTGTTAGAGTAATTTTAATAATTATTATATAATTATAATAGAAGTGAAAGAGACTTAATAAAAAATAAAAAAAAAGAAAAAAAAAAAAAGAAAAATCATTTATAACTATGGGAATTTTTTATCATTAATTCTTTTTTTAAATAATAATAATAATATTTATTATTGGGTTAAAAAAATTATATTATCAGGCAAAAAAAAAAAAAAAATTATGATTATTTTTAAATAATTTATATTATTGGGCTAAAAAAAAAAAAAAAAAAAAAATTCTATTATTATTATTATAATTATCATTATTATTATTATTTTAATTATTATTTCCAAAATTAAAAAAAAAAGTCTTTAATTAAATTTAATTGGATATCAAAATACTAATTAGGGGTAAAATTTTAATTATTGGCAAAATCTGAAATGATGAAATTAAAAAAAAAAATAAAAATAAAAATAATAAAAAAATGAAAATGTAAATTGAACAAACAACTGTTTTTTTTTTTTTTTTTTTTTGCCACCAAAAAACCAACAAATTTAAAAGAATTTTAATTTTAACAAAAATTTAACACCCCCCCAAGCCCACATAAATAGTGTGAACATCAATTGGTAAATAAAAGGTTTTTTTTTTTTTTCCAATATTAAAATTAATATTAATATATTTTAATTTTTTTTTTTTTTTTTTTTTTTTTTTTTTTTTTCCACTATTTAAATAAATTGTGTTTCATTAAATATTATTATACAAAAATACAAAATGCCTTTAAAATTAGATAATGAACCAGAATTAAGAGAAGCTCAAGCAGCTTTATTTAATATAAACTCAACATGTGGTTGGGTTTTATTAAACTATGTTGGTCCTTCAACAGTCCATTTTGCCGCTGGTATGTTTATTTATATTATTATTATTATAATAATTATAATTATAATTATTAATATTATTATTATTATTATTATTATTATTATTATTATTATTATTATTATTATTATTATTATTATTATTATTATTATTATTATTATTATTATTATTATTAATTTTTTTTTTAATATATTGTTGTTTAAATTAAAAAAAAGGTGGTGAAAACTTTGAAGATATTTCAAACATGCTTGAAGACGACCAAATCCAATATGGAGTATTGAGATTGGGAGATATTCAAGAAAAGGGTACCTTGAAAACCACCGTTAGAGATATTTTCTTTTGTTGGATCGGTCCAGGTGTTGGAATCATTGAAAAAGGTAAAAAATGTGCACTTTTAGGTGATGCTCAAAATATTCTACAACCATTTCATGCTGATATTACAGTTGTAAACAAAAGAAAATTTGACCGTGAAACTGTCCTCGATAGATCTCACCCATTATCTGGTAGCCATGTAATTGATTAATTTTAAAATTTATCATAATTATGAATTAGAATTCTTTTATTTTATTTAATAAAAAAAGCATAATTATATTCATTTTTAAAAGTTAATTATTATAATAAAAAAAACCATTACCTCTTTTAGAATTAAAATTATTTTTTTTTTTTCAAATTCTTTTATAAAATAAAACAAAAAAAAAAATTAATAAAAATTTAATGTTTACTAAATAAACATTTACAGGATATACTCTATTATATTTTATATGTAGGAAAATTTTTTTGAAAAAAAAAAATAATAATAAAAAAAAACAAAACCCACCACACCTACCCCAAATACTCAAAAAAAAACAACTAAAATATTTGAATTTTTCATTAATTTAGGGAAAAAACAAAATAAAAAAACAAAACATAAAAATGAATAAATAGGTTGAAAAAAAAAAAAAAAATAATAATAACTCATTAAAAAAAAAAAAAGTAGAAAAATGTTGAAATCTGGACTAATTAACTTAATATTAAAGAATACTATTAAAAATAATATAATTCCTAAATATCCAAATATAATTCCACAATTATCATTGGATATTTTTAAAGTTCAAAATATTTATTACAGTTCTAGTAATAAATGGGTAAATTTTAATTTATATCAAATAAATAAACTAAAATAAAAATAAAAAATAAAAAATAAAAAATAAAAATAATAATTGATAAACAATAATTAACTTTTTTTTTTTTTTTTTATTTTCTTTTTCTCTTCGAAAATAAAAGAATGAAAATATGCTAAATATATCACCAAATTCAATAGAGATAATAAAAATTAAAAATCAAGTAATTGGAGAGAATCTTCATACAAAACTAAAATCCTATAAGGATACACAAGTTGGTAACATCATTGAGAATAAAATTAAAAAGAATTTGGGACGTATGGTTAAAGTCGGAGAGAATGAAACCGTTTACAATGCAATAAAAGTAATGAATGATAAAAAAGTTGGAGCAACCATTGTAGTCGATAGAAACAATAGAATGTGTGGTATTTTCTCTGAGCGTGACTATCTAACCAAAGTTGATCTTAGAGGTTTATCACCAAAGGAGACATTGGTAAAAGAAGTGTGTACCAAACATTTGATTACAGTATCAAGTGATAGTGGTGCAACTAAATGTCTATCTATAATGTCAAAACGTAACATTCGTCATTTACCTGTAGTTGAAAATAAACGTTTAATCGGTATGCTTTCAATTGGTGATATTGTTAAATATATCATCTCTTCTCAAAATACTGAAATTAATGAATTAAAATCGGACATTGATAAAGAATAAAAGAAAAAAAAAAAAAAAAAAATTAAAATTAAAATTAAAATTAAAACTAAAATTAAAAATAAAAATAATAAATTAAAAATAGATTGAAAAAAAAATGGATTATGTTGTGAAAATTTTATAAAGGAATCCAAATTTTTTTTATTTTTTTTTTATTTTTTTTTTATTTATTTTTTTTTTTTTTTTAAGGAAAAAAAAAAAAAAAAAAAAGCGAAAAAAAAAAGTATTTTTTTTATTTTATTTTTTTTCCTACTAAACTTTTTTTTAAATAGTACAACTACAAATATAATATTAAAGTAATAAAATGTTAAGATCAAACGATTTTTGGGAAGATGAAGGTGAAACAAGTTTAATGTTACAAGAAAAAGGTTTCATTAAATCAGAGGGTATTGAAAAAGTATTGTAACGGAATATTATTTTTATTTTATTTTTATTTTAAAAAGAAAAAAAAAAAAAACAACAATAAAAAACAAATATATACAAATTATCAAATGTTAACAAGTATATTTTTTTTATTTTAAAAAAATCAAATTAATAGATTTTCGAAAGAACATCAAAATGGTTTGAATTAGTAGGTTTAAAAAAAGAAGAAATTAAAATCATTGAGTTTTCAACCGATGAACCAGAACGTATCTTCATTTTAGATGCTGAAAGAACTTTTAGTAATGATATTAACAAAAAGAAATTAGTTAAAATCTTAACACACTTAAAGAAAGAGTAAGAATAGTAACCACTATTTTTATATATATATATATATATAATTTTTTCCAACATAACAAAATAAAACAACTAAACTAAAATAATAATGTATACATTTAGATTTGGAGATTATCAACAAGGTTTATCATTTGTTGCTAGTTTCTTAATGTTAACAATGAATGAAAATGAAAACATTGCTTTAATGACTAAAATTAACTCAATGTTACCAGGTTATTGGAAACATGAAGCAATTGACTTTGGTACAAGCGCTTTTACTTTATATCATATCTTACAAAAAACCCATCCATTAGTAAATATTTATTTATTTATTTATTTATTCGTTTATTTATTTATATATAAGATTGTTTATTACTTTGTATTAATTACTTTATATTAATACTATTTATTTATTTATTTTCAAAGGTTACAAAACATTTAGAAAGTAATTGTATTGATGCTGGTACATTTTGTCAAAAATGGTTTTTAGGATTATGTGTTCATTTATTACCATTTAAATATTTATTCCAATACTTTGAAAAGTTTTTAGTTGGTGGTGTTGAATATTTATACAAATTTTCAATAGCATTGTTTACAGTATTGGAGAAGAGAATTTTAGAGGCAAAGAATCCACAAATCATTTTTGCACTTTTACGTTTTGATGAATCTGAAATTAAAGATGAATCAATCTTTCAAGAAATTCTCGATAAATCAGATACTATTGATATCTCTTCTTTCGATTTGAAAGAGATCAGCAAGGATGTCTATGAACGTAACTTAAAGAAACGTATTGAAAGTGCTCATAAAGTTCATGCTAATGTCGAAGTGATCGAAGATTGTCAATGGTGTCTCGATAATTTCCCAGAGTTTTATTGTATAGAGTGTAAAGAACTCGTTTGTCAAGATTGTTTAGACGACACACCAACTGGTCCAAATGAAACTCATCAAGAAGATTCTCATACACTCATCTCAATGGAAGAATATGAAAATGATAGAGAAAAATACAAACAACAATCACCAACCATTCAAAAATTAACAAAAGAACTTGAAGATTTAAAAGCTTAAATTAAAAAGAAAAATAATAATAACAATTATAAAAATACAAAAAAAAAATAAAAAAAACAAAAAAAAATAAATAAAAAATAAATAAAAAAAATAACAAAAATAAATAATTTTTTTTTTTTTCTTTAAATAATTAAAGTTACAAATTATATATGTATATCTTTTAAGAAAAATAAAAATAAAATTAAAATTAAAAATTAAAAAATTAAAAAAATAAAAATAAAAAATAAAAAATAAATTTAAATTATAACTATACACACACTGTTTGTCTAAAAACCAGCACTGGTTGGTGGGTTTTTAGACAAAAATATTTTCAATTTTGAATTTTTTTTTTTTTTTTTTTTTTTTTTTTTTTTTTCCCTTCTTAAATTAAACAAACTATAATAATTAAAAATAAAAAAATAAAAAAATAAAAATCATAGCAATCAGTTTAATTATTTTTTTTAACCTTTAAATTTTATACAAGATGAATACAAAAGAATATTATAGAAATAAAAATTTAAGTTTATTATTTTTAAATTTTTTGGAAGCCTCATCATTCGCAAGTCTATTTATAGTTTTTTATTTCAGTGAAAGCCAGTATGCTGTATGTTGAAAAAAATAAAAAAAAAAATCGAATTTTTTTTTTTTTATTTTTTATTTTTTATTTTCTATTTTTTAATGTGTTTTTAATATTTTAAAATAATAAATAAAATTAAAATAAAAATTGTTAAAATAAATAAATATTAACTATAATATAAATAAAAAAATAAAATAAAAAAAAATTATTATTTTAAAATGTAGACATTATCAATAATGCTATTTTTGGGTTCATTATTTTTTTTTACAAGATTATTAATTATAGCATTTCATTTTCATATTGTTTGGCCATTATTAGTAAAAAGTGAACATTTACATTATAATAATATATCAGATATAATAGATAAATTAAATGAATTAAATAATGATTCAAATAAAATTATAATATATTTTAATGGGAAAGATTCAAATTTTGAAAAATATTCTAATATTAGATTAAAAAATTTAATATGTAATCAATCAATAATATCTCCAAATATTGATCAATTTTTAAATAATAATGAATTTAATAATAAAATTAATTATATTAATATAAAATTTAAATTCAATTATTCAAATTTAATTTCAAATGTAAGTTATAAAAAAATTAATGAAAAAAAAAAAAAAAAAAAAAAAAAAAAAAAATTAATTAATTAATATTATTTTTTAGATTTTAAAAGAATTTATAAAAAAATATCCAAATGAATTAATTTGGCCAAATAGAGAATTAATTGAAATTGAAAATATTGGATTTAATAATGATTATTTATTATGTTATACAAAACAATCAAATTATTCATATAAACTAAGAAAAGTATTTAACATATTATCGATTTTATTTGGTGTTTCTTGGTTTTATTATTATTTTTCATTTTATAGAAATTCAAATTTCAAAGAAATAATAATTGAAAAATCAATTGATACCACATACGAACAACTTTTAAATGATATGAATTATAATAAAGTTATATATAATATTGGTAAACAATTAATATCAGAATATAATGAACAATTTATAACAAAACAAGAAAATGATAATGATGATTCTAATAAAATTAAACAACAAATACCACAAAAAGAAGAAGATGAAATATTAGAATTAACAAAATCACCAAAAAGTATATTTAATGAAACTGTTATTGATATAAAAGATAAAAAAAATAATGACATTGTGGATATTGTTGTTATTGTTGACGATGTCGATGATGTTGATAATGATGATGATGATGATGATGATGAACAAGTTAAAAATGTTTGTAAAGAAAAGACACTTTATGACCTTCCGTTAATAGCAATAGAATCAAATAGTCCAGTACGTTAAATATTAATAATAAAAATTAAAAAAAAAAAAAAAATATTATCTTTCCAAATAAATTTTTTTTTTTTTTTTTGTTCAATATATTTTTCTTTTTAAATCTAGATTAATTTTTTACTTTTTTTAGAATATGTGATAAAACTCTAACACACACAAAATGTAATTTTTTTATTTTCAAAATAAAAATTTCCTTTTTTTTAGTGTTTTTTTTTTTAGTGTTTTTTTTTTTTCATACAAATAATAATAATTGGTGTGTGTCTGTGTTAATGTGTGTTTTTAGTTGTTTTCTGTCAAAAAATTTGTAATATTGAATATTTTTCTTTTTTTTTTTTTTTTTTTTTTATTTTAAATTAAATTAAATTAATTTTAATATTTTTAATTATTTTTTTTATTAAGTATTATACTATCCATCTTAATTAATAATTAAATCACTATTTTTTTTATTCACAAAGACGAAAAAAATAATAAATAAAAAAAACTATATAAGAAAAAAAAAATGGAAGATAATAAAAATGATAATAATAATAATAATTATGTAACATATGACCCAAGAATATTATTACCACCACCTCCACAATCCTCTCTCGTTTATCCACTTTATACACCACCACCACCACAACAACAACAACAACAACAAACACAACAACAAGATAATTATAATTTATATAATAATTTAAAAAATACAAACTGTTATGGTGAAGAGTTATATAAAGATAATTCTTTCATTACATTAAATGATAGATTTCAAACAATTGAACAAAATCAAAATATTAATCAAGAGCAACCAATTGGTTTTAAACATTCTTATGTTGAGTGTGATGATAAAGTAAAAACACACAATAATCAATGGAATGAAAATTTAGTATCATCAACATCATCATCGCAACCCTATTTTCCAGTCATACCACCATACCAACCATACAATGATATTGCACCAACTCAAGAGTTTGTAAATAGAGTTGCAATTAGACTCCGTGAAATGGAAGTTGAAAATTCAAATAATAATAATGACGGCGATGAAATTCATGAAGAAAATGTAATGGATGCATCAATGAGCATGTTAATGTATGTATTAAATAATATTTTTATAATAGTTTGTTAATCTTTTCTTTTACTAAAAACAAAAAAATTAAAGATTATTATTAGGAATATTCTTTTTTGTACCATTTATTTTTTCAGTACTTTATTTGAAATCTAGAGATAAATATGCAAGAAGATTTGCCTTGGTTTCTATGTGTATTGGGATCGTTTACTTGATAATGATTGGAATTATGCCTTTTTTTTCAAAAGGAAATGGGGATGATACCACTACAACAATCATTATGTCTTAATAATTATTTTTTATTACTATTATTATTATTATATAATATTATAAATAAAATTTTATTCTATTTGTTTAAAAATTCATTTATCTCTTTTTTTTTATTTTTTTAATTTTTTTCTTTTTTTTTTTTTACAGCCATTTCTCTTTATTTTTACCAATTTTGACAAATAGTAATTAAAATATTATTATTTTCATTATTATTGCTATTATAATAATTATTATTATTATATTGTATATGTACATGTATCATTTTCTTCTTCTTCTTTTAGAAATTATAATAAATTGTGCGAAATTTATTTTGCATTGAAATAATAGTTATTATTTCTTTACTTTTGATGCCATACTTTTTGCCATACAATTTTTAAACTTTTCAAATTCAGCTTTACAAACATTCTTTTCAATATTATCTAAATTTGATGTTACACATGCACCATATACTGACATCTACATATAATAATATTTTTTTTCGAAATTAGTTTTTTTTTTTTTTTTTTTTTTTTTCATATTTATTTGGTTATGGTATTTACTTCAATTGAACAATCACCTAATGATGATGCGACTTTTTGTGACCATTTTGTTGTTGATTTTATCATATTTTGTCTGTGTTTCAAAGAAAACAAAACATATGCTCCAAATGTAAAAATTAAAAAAAAATTTGAAAAAAAAAAAAAAAAAACAAATGCAATTTTTTCATTTTCTTAAAATCCCTATTAACTTATTTTTAAAAAAAAAAAAAACGACCAATTTATCTTCAAAAAATATTTTCAAAATAATTATTTGTATAAAATGGATAAAATAATACCATCATTTGATTTTTACTCATTAAAGAAAAATAAATTTATGAAAATGTTTTCATATAGAATTTATTTATTATCACCATTTAGAAATATTTCAATTTATTCTCATTCACCATATACATCATCTTTTAAAGAATTATGTAAAGAAATTTCAAAAATATATAAAAAGGGTAGTTTATATGAATTTTCAAGAGGTTCAATATTCTTTGAGTTTTCAACTTTTATAGAAGATTATATTAGAACAATAGTATTGAATTATTCAATTAAATTAAATATTTTCAAAAATAAAAACAGTAAACCATTTCAATTATTTAATGAAACTTTTAAATTATATTTAGAATATCCAAAAAAAATGTTAATTACTTGTTTAGTTTTATCACCTATTAGTTTAAGAATTACTGATATTATTAAAGTATTTTTAATTTCTTCATCAACATCCTCATCATTTACATTAAAATCATTATTATCATCATTATCATTGAAAAGTTTATATGGTATTTTATATCATGGATCATTTTATTCAATATTATTAATGTTATCATCAAAACTATTAAATGATTTCATTGATTGTAAATTAGATCATTATTTAAATCAATCTAACAATAGTAATAATAATAATAATAACAATAAATTATATAAAAAAGCATCAAATATTATGGTAAGAACATTAATTAAGTCATTAATTGCTTCACCAATTTATGTTATAACTTCATATTACCCAAGTCAAGTGATTTCATCTTTAATATTGGGTGATGTAATTCATTCACCAGTTGACCCAATTTCAATAGCGATAGATATTTATAAAACTAAAGGAATTAAATACTTTTATAAAGGTTTATTACCACAATTTGTATTCGAATTATTATATTCTTTTCAATAATAAATAATTTAATGAAGTTTATTTATTTGGTTATTTTTTTTTTTATATTAAAAAAGAAAAAAAAAAAGAAAAAAAGAAAAAAAATACATAAAAATTAAAAATAAAAAAAAAAAAGAAAATATTTTTTAAAAGAAAATATTACTACAATATGATTTAAAGGAAATAGTTTAATTTTTATTCAATTTTTATTTAATTTTTATTTAATTTTTTTTTTTAAGTAATACCTGGTAATTATTTATTTGAATTAATTTTCTTAATTTTTAAATTTTTAGAAATAAAAAAATGGTAGTGTGAGCGGAGGGGAGAAGTGTATTAAATTGGGGGGGGGGGGGGCAAATATTTCATGTAACCCGAGATATTTTTAATTTTTTTTTTTTTTTTTTTTAATTTTGAAAAAATACAAAAATGACGAAGTGTCAAACCAAAGTTTGACAGTTTCAGACTTTTTTTTTTTTTTTGTTTATATTATTAGAAATTTAGATTTTTAATTTGATCCGCAGTAACAGATCTTTTTATCAACAACACTTGGTTAATTAATTTTTTTTTTTTTTTTTTTTTTTGTTTTTTTTTTTTGTCTTTTAATTAATTTTTTTTTTTTTTTTTTTTTTTTTTTTTTTAATAAAAAAAATAAAATCAAAACAATTAAAAAAAACAAATGTCATCATTAAAACTTCAAGTAAATAGACCTCTAACTCCTACTCCTACTCCAGCTCCTACTCCAGCTCCCAAAGTTTCATTAAAAAAAAGTTGTTATTTAGGTCGTTCTGGTCCTTATCATGATGAATTACCACCTGGAAGAACTAGAGCTGAAGTTGAAGAAGCAAAGAAATCAGGAATTTGTTTAGAAGATATAACAATTTTCAAAATTAAAATCTCAAGGGGTATAATTAATAAACCAACAGATTTAAATGGTTTATCTGATGGTTTGTATTTTTTTTTTTTTTTTTAATAATTTTAATTTTTTATATTAATTTATGAAAAAAAAAAAAAAAAAAAAAAAAAAAATTTTTATAATTTTGAAAAGGTTATTGTAAAATATTTAAATCATATAGAGATGAATTTGGTGATCAAATTAGAATTAAATTATTTAAAACACAAGTTTGTAAAAAAACTTTAACACCAGAATGGAATTATGAAGGTATTTTTTCAATATTTGAAAGTTGTCAAAATTTACGTTTAGAACTTTGGGATAAAGATTTAATAAAGAATAATTATATTGGTTGTAAATCAATTTATCATAAAGATATCGAAATGGGAGAACCCTTAGAAACTGATTTACAACTTTCTTATAAAAAGAAAACTGAAAAAATTGTTGGTTCAGTTGTTATTTCTGTTGAAAAATTGGAAGTAAATGAAGAAAATAAACAAAAGTGCCAAAATGGAATTAATGTTTATGATAGACTTCATATTAAACCAAGAAAAATTAAAGTTCCTTCAAATTTTCAAAATGAATAAAAAATTTTAAATAAAATGTTTTTATTTTAATTTTTTTAAAAAAACATCAATTCTTTAATTTCTTTAGCGTCCAACACTACAGTATTAATATTGGAATGATTCTTCTATATTCTTTTTCATTAATGTTCTTTCATAAGCTATAATAAGAAGTGATATAATATTGGAATTAAACATGTTTTCAAAAACCATACTTTTTAATGGGATGCATGTTTTATTTTTTTCAATTTTTTTTTTTGTTCTTTTTTTTTTTAATTTTTTTTCATTTTTTTTTTATTCTTAAACATATATAAATGGAATGTGATAGAAATAATGAATTTCTATTTTGGAAAGTTTTTAAAAATGTTTATTTATTTAAATTAATAAAGTCACACTTAAAAATAAGAACAAATTCTTTTAAATTTGTAAGTTTTTTTTATTTTTTTTATTTTTTTTTAATATTTTTTCATTATTATAATAACATTAATAAAAAAAAAAAAAAAAAAAAAGGGTGCATATAATTACGATGAAATTAATAGTGTTGAATGGATGATTAAGAATAAATATTATTCACTTTTAAAAGATAAAATAAAGAATGGTGATCCAAACTTATCATTTGTTTTAAAACAAAAACAAACAAATTCAATTATATCAAATAATGAAGAAACATCATTATCGTCATTCTTTCCAAAGAAATTAAATTATTTGGATATTGATAATGATGGTATTGAATTTTTAAATAAAAACACTTCAAATTATAATGACATTATAAATAAAAGTAAAATATATAAATTGGATTTAGATAGACCATTCAAATATTCAGTTTTTAATAATAGTAATAAAGAATTCATAAGTGATAAAGAATTTTATAGATTATTATTTAAAAACTATTATTATTATTTTTTATCATCAGAACAATTACAACAGCCACAATCTTTACCAATTGTAACCAATGGTATTATATATAAATTAATAGTTTATTATGATAATCCTATGGCACTAGATATCATAATAAATGAATATAAACTATTGAAACTATCAACATTCAATGAATATCAATCATTAATAATATTAGCAATTCAAAACCATTCTTTTAACATTTCACAATATCTTTATAATAAATTAATAATTGAAAATCAACAAAAAATAAAAATAAATTTTAATAATTCTGTAGTTTGGAAATCAATTTTCCCAATTCATAAAAACAATCGAAAATTTAATTTATTTTTTAGTAATAAAAACAATGAGGATAATTTAATTTATAATTCAAGTAGAGTTGATCCAATTATTAAATATCTAATTCTTAATAATAATAATAATAATAATAATAATAATAATAATAATAATAATAATAATAATGAAGGAAATGAAAATTTAGAATTTAAACTACCAATTAAATCAGTACCAAAAGAACTTGAATTATTAAATTATAGAATCGATTATTTAGTTTATGAAGTAACAGTAGAGACATTATTAAATTCATGTTACAGTATTACAATTCTTAATATATCATCAGAGATTTGGAATTTAAATAAATTCAATTTAGATAGAATTAGTTTTGGTTCAAGTGATTCAATAATTAATAAACTATTACAAGAAGACTATCAACTTTTATCAATTGATCAACTAGATCAATTTAAATCAATCCTAATGGATTCAAATCTTTTATCAACTATAATTAGTGATTTAGATTATAACAATAGTAGTATTATTAGTAATAGTAATATCGAATTTATAATTTCAAAATTAATAAGAATGATTATATTTTTTTCTGTCGATAAAGAAACAATTAATAATCATCTATTTTATTCAATTATGTATTTTAATCATGAGAATAATAATAGGAATAATAATAATAATAATAATAATAATAATAATAATAATAATAATAATAATAATAATAATAATAATAATAATAATAATAATAATAATGATGATAATAATAATTCAAAAATAGGAATTAAACAACAAAATTTTTTTAAGTTATTGGTCAGTTTAGAAGAGAGAATAATGTTTTTTAAATATTGTAAAGGTAAAAGAGAATTGCAAATTCAATATTTAAATCATTTTTTAGTTAATCTTGGTAAACCATTACTTTTAAGTACATTTAAATTATTCATAGAATTAGATGTTCATTTAGAGTTGATGGATATAGTTGCAAAGGAATTAAAATCAAAGGTATACAACAAAACACCACCTCCTCTTCATGATCTTCATCAATACTCTTCATTATTATTAGTACAACAAGGACAACAGCAGCAAATACTTTTAGAACTGCAACAACAGATATTAACACCAGCACAGCAACAACTACAATACCATAGTAAAACACCTTTAGTAATGGAAATACCGAATTCAATTAGAATGTTTGATTATCTTTATTGTAATCATAATTTAGTTATGTACAGATTCGAAATTAGTGAACTTTTATTTGAAAATAGTTTGGTGAAAACAACTTCGACATTTGAATTTAAAAGAAAAGAAAATGAAAATCATAGAAATGATAAAACCATTAGTATTTTAAATCATTTTAAAAATCAATATCCATTAGACTATGGAATTCAATTGGAAAGAATTAGAAATCACATTGTGTCCCCAACATTTAAACAATCAACAATTGACTTCATATTTAATAATTTAAATGATTTTAAAGAAATAATAATCACAATTATTAATAATAATGGTGAAAGTGAATTAATTTTAAATAACACAGATAAATTAAAATATTTTTGTAATGGTTTAATAAACTGCTCAATGACTCAATTATTACCGTTATATAATTATTTTAATGATAATAGTAATAATAATAATAATAATAATAATAATAATAATAATAATAATAATAATAATAATAATAATAATAATAATAATAATAATAATAATAATAATAATAATAATAATAATAATAATAATAATAATAATAATAATAATAATAATAATAATAATAATAATAATAATAATAATAATAATAATAATAATAATAATAATAATAATAATAATAATAATAATAATAATAATAATAATAATAATAATAATAATAATACTAATAATAATAATAATAATAATAATAATAATAATAATAATAATAATAATAATAATAATAATAATAATAATTATAATTATAATAACAATGTTGAAAGAATAAAAGTAGAAAATGATTATGTTTTAATAGAAATTTCAAAACGTGGTGATCTAAATGCTTTGGAACAAATTTTAACAAGAAAGAATAAATTTATAATTAAAAGAGTTCTAAGTTGTTCAATCTTTTTCGGTCAATTAAAAATGTTTAAATATATAAACAACTCTAAACATAGTTGGATCTTCTCTCCTTTATCTGAAAATTCATTTCCACTGTCATTGAATGACTTTGATCAATTTATTGAATATGCTATCAAATATTGCCAACACCATTTTTTATACTATTTTAGAGATGTTTTAAATTTAAAATCGAAATCTCTACATAAAATTAATAAATCTTTTATTTGATTTCAAATAGATATATTTTTAATTATAAATTCTATTTTATTTACATTTTTTTTTGGTTATTTTTTTTATTATCTTTTTTTTTTATTTTTTTTATTAATATTAACTATAAACTAATTAATTGAACTCTTCTTTAATAATTAAACCGTTTGACCATTGTTGGAATGCCCATTGAGTTTTTTGAACACGATTACCACCATAGGTGAAATCCATAAACATTTCATAAGCAGAATTTTCACCATCAACGATAGTTTTTAAAACTTTAGCTTCGTGAATGGTTGCATTACTTACAAAAGCTTCTTCGGCAGTACGATTTG
>CM069767.1:4200000-4232500 GCA_036169595.1 Dictyostelium firmibasis
ATAATTTTTTTTTGATTTAATATTTTTTTGAACAAAATTTTTTTCTCCACACTATGTGGAAAAGTCTCAAAGAAATAAATTATTTTTTTTAAAATTAAAACTCGAAAATGTGCTATTGCAAAAACGTAACGCTTCTCCACGTTTGGTATTATCACAAAGTAATTAACATCAATCATTAAGCATCTTAACAGCAACTAATTGTATGGAATCAGATGATTATATTAATTTTTTTATAGATAAAATGTCAATTATTAAAAAAAATAATAATAAAAATATTTGTTTTTTCTTCACATAAATTAATTTAAATTTATTTTTTTATTAATTTTGCAAATCATAGTTTAAAAATGTGATGCGGAACGCCCAGAGTGTAATTTTTTTTTTTTTCTTTATGAATTTTTTAATTTTTTAAGTGAATTTTTTTTATAATTATAAAATAAGTTTTGAGATTTTATTAAAACTTAATTTTTTAATAATTAAATATCCACCTTTTTTTTTTTTTTTTTTAAATTAAAAATTTTTTCTTTGGAATTTTTTTTTTTTTTTTTTAAATTAAAAAATATATTCACAATCACTTCACACCAACACCAACACCAACATCAATACACTCTTCAATGGATATGTTAGAAAAACAACCACACTATAATAATAGTGATAGTAGCAATAATATAAAAAAATGCATTTACCATCCGGATTCTGATTTAATATCACTTTGTTTAGGGAGTGAATGTAAATTAACACCATGTTGTATAGATTGTTTTTCTCTAGGGGGTAAACATTATAGTCATCCACTTAATTCAATAGTAAATCACATAAATACTTTAGGTGATCCTTCATCAGAACAACCCAATATTTTTAATTATTTCAAAGATATATTACCAATTATTTCAAATAGAATTAAAAGTGATCAAGAGTTGTTAGAACAAACAGAAAATGAATTTTCACAAATAAATTTAAACTATGAGGCCAATTTAGTGTCTATTAAAACATTATTTACACATTTAAAAAATATAATTCTTTCTATTCAAGCAAATATTGAACGTGAGTTAACTACAGTTCAAGATGAAAATGGTGATATTAAATCAACATTAACAAAAAAAATCAATGAAACAAATCAAATACTTTCAAATATTTTAAATAATACTTTAAAAATTGAAAACGGTGAAATAAACAGTATAATTAAATATTATCAACATTCTTTAGAAATTTTAAATAATAATCATTTTGAAAAAACTTATAAAAATAGAATACTTTCTTTCAATAATCAAATAATAGATGATATAAAAGAAAAATTTAAATTTATTTATTCAATTGACCAACCAAATAATAATAATAATAATAATAATAATAATAATAATAATAATAATAATAATAATAATAATAATAATAATAATAATAATAATAATAATAATAATAATAATAATAATAATAATAATAATAATAATAATAATAATAATAATAATAATAATAATAATAATAATAATAATAATAATAATAATAATAATAATAATAATAATAATAATAATAATAATAATAATAATAATAATAATAATAATAATAATAATAATAATAATAATAATAATAATAATAATAATAATAATAATAATAATAATAGTAATAATAATAATAATAATAATAATAATAGTAATAATAATAATAATAATAATAATAATAATATTAATAATAATAATAGTAATAATAATAATAATAGTAGTAAAAATGATAACGACAACAACAAAATCAGCAAGAATAATATAAATATAATAAATGAAAAATATAGGATAGAAGTTGATGAAAATAATTTTGGGTTTATAAATTGTATGTATAGATTGGGTATAGATAAATAGAAAGATATGTGTGTTAACATTAAAATTAAAATATAGATAATGAAGAAAAATATTATATATATTCCCAGAATTACGAAATTCCAATAAATGAAAAGAAATATCAATCAATTGCATTTGGAGAAGATTGTGGTGGTTTATCAAAAATTAAATCAAATAAATCAATAAAGAATGTAATATTATTAAATGGATTTAAAGAAAGTTTAGAAGCTGGTTCATTACCTGATTGTATCGGACATTTAGAGATATGTGATATAAAAACACCATTAAAAATTGGTTCAATTCCATTAAGTGTTAGAAGTTTAACACTAAATGATGGATTTAATCAATCTATAGAAGTTGGTATTATTCCATCAAATGTTATTAGTTTACATTTACACAATATAAAATGTCCATTAAAAAATGGTTCAATTCCAAAAACAGTTGAAAGACTTTCTCTAAATAATGGATTTGGTCAATCATTAGTAATTGATTTAGTATCTTTAATACCTGAAGGTATAAAAATATTAAATATTCATAAAATTAATAGTCAATTAAAAAAAGGTTGTATACCTCAATCAGTTACAAATTTAAGTTTTTGTGATGGATTCACTCAGTTATTAGAACCAGGAATTATTCCAAATAATATTATTACATTATCAATTTTTAAAATTGAAGAGCCATTACAAATTGGTTCAATTCCAAATTCAGTTAAATTTCTAAATTTTCGTGAAGGATTTAACCAAATCCTTTCACCAGGTATAATACCAGAAAGTGTTTCAATGTTAAAATTATTTGAAATTGAACATCCATTGGTTATTGGATCAATTCCTAAAACAACTTCTATTGTAAATTTTTATAATGGATACAATCATCCAATATCACCAGGTATAATACCCGATGGTGTAAAAAGATTATTTTTATGTGATATTAAAAAACCAATTTTAAAGTACTCAATACCAAAATCAGTCATCTATCTCACTCTTGAGGATGGATTCCAACAACAATTACCTCCAGGTGTCATTCCAAATTCAATAAAACACTAAACCTTAAATGATATAAAGTCAAAATTTGAGGAAGGATCTATACCAAAATTTATACAATGTATTGTTTTAAAAAATATTAATCTCAAGCAATCACTGGAAATTTGTAAATTAGATGAATCAGTGGGAATAGATACAGAATAATTTTATAAAATATAAAATAGAACATAAAATAAATTAAAAAGTATTTTTATTAAATATTTTTAAAAAAAAAAATAAAAAAATTTAATAATTTATTTATGATTTAGATATTAAAACCAACCAGATATAAAAGAACCTTTTTCTTTTTCTTTTCCATTACTATTCTGAATTGGTGATGGTGTATTATTATTTGGTGGTGAAAATAATGGTTGTGTTTGAGTTTGAGTAGTTTGAAATTGTGGTGGTTGCATTTGAATTTGTGGGTTATTTTGTTGTTGTTGATGTTGATGTTGATGTTGTGAGTTTGATTTTAAATTTAATGGATCTAATAATGGTTGTGGTTGTAAATTATGTGGTGATTGTGTGCCATTACTTAATGATTCTTGTGTTACTATGAAACTATTATGATTAGTGGTACCACTATTATTATTATTATTATTATTATTTGATTTTACAATTGGTGATGAATTATTTGATTTTATACTATTATTTATATTTGTACTATTACTATTATTACTATTACTATTTATATTACTATTTAAACCTTTTAATTGATTTAATTCTTGAGTTAATTTTAAATTTTCTTTTTTTGAATCCTCTAGTTGATTGGAGATATCGATGTAATCTTGTTTTTGAGCGATAATTGAATCTTTGAATTTATTTTTCATTTCATCCATGGTTGTTAGAGATTGTTGATAACGAGTTAACATTTGACTATATCTTTCATTTGAGAATTCAAATTTACCTTCGGATTCCTCTAGTTTTCTCTTTAGATCATCATTCTCTTCGAGTAGTTGTTTCTCTAATTTCAAGACTCTTTGTTTATGAGTATCTCTCTCTAATGTAACAGTTTTTAAATCGATTTTCAATTTCTCGATGGTAGAATTCATAGAGATCGATTTCATCTCTGTCTCTGATATTTTATTAGTTAAATCCGATATCTTATTCATAAGATCTTCTCTCTCTCTTTGAAGTGTACGAATTGTATCTCGAAGTTGTGATGGATCTCTATTCATTAAATTATCTCTTGCTGGTGTTGGTTTATTATTTGGCGTTGATGAAGTTGAAGGATTTGTACCAGTTGGTCTGGTTGGACTAGATAATATTCTACCTGATGTTGTCATTGATGTTGTACCTGCTATTGGTTTCTTTAATGGGCTTGCTGTTGGTTTATTAAGTGATGATGTGGTTGTTGTTGCTGAATTCGTGCTTGGTCTATGAAGTGTTGATGTTGATGTTGATGACGTTGTTATTGGTTTATGAGGTGTTGTTGATGTAGTATGTGTATCTTTATTATCTTTACTATCTTTACTATCTTTATCAGAATGAGTTGAAGAAGATAGTACAGGTGAAGCATCAATTGGCGAAGTTTTATTTGAAGGTGGGGTTGGTGACATTCTTGGCGTAGTTAATTTACTTGAACTTAAACTACTACTACCACCTATACTACTATTGTTATTTGCAGGTATTGGAGGTTTTAATGATGATCCTGATGAGGATAAACTCTTTCTATCTTTTGGTGCTGTTGATGATGAATCTGTTGATTTATTTGTTATAGTTGGTCTAGATGAGGTGGTTGTTGTTGTTTTAGAAGGTAATGTATGATGATCAGTTTTTTTCATCATTGATGCTACTGTTGGTGTTGATAATTTATCTACCAATTTTTTTGAAGATAATGTTGATGAAGAAGAGGAAGTTGAAGAAGAGGTAGAACTAACTCCTCCTGTGGTTGATTTTCTTGGACCTGGAAATGTACTTGATAATGATGTTCCTGATAGTCTATCAGACATTAATGGATTTGATTTTAATGTTGACGAATTATTAGTTGTTGACGAAGATGATGATGTTTTAGATTTATTTGCTGTTAATGATGATGATGGTGTTTTTTTAACTGTCGATGATGATGATGTTGCTGTTGTTGATGATAATGATTTGCTTTTTGATAATGTTGCTGCCGAACTTGACGATGCTGTTGTTGTTGTCGATTTATGTGGTGTTGAAGACAATGAAGATGTTGATGTTGTAGGTTGTGTGGCTGTTGATGGTTTAGTTGATTCATTTATAGATTTCTTATCACCATCATTATTACCACCATTCATCAATGAGGTTGGACTTGACATTTTTTTTTCTTTTTTTTTTAAATCTTTTTCTATTTTTATTTTAATTAGTTTTTTTTTTTTTCCCTGTTATACAAAATTATTTATTTATTTATATAATCTGAAAGTCTATAGGTATAATTTATTTTCTATATTATATAATTTGTAAAAAATCTATATTAATTTATTACACATAAAAAAAGTATATTATAGTTAAAAAAAAAAAAGTGTGTTTATGGTAATAAAAAAAAACAATGGAATTTTTTTTTTTTTTTATATTTTTGTTTGTAGTTGGAATATAATTGAAATTATAAATAAATTAAAATTTTATTTTTTTTTAATTTTTTATTTTTTTTTTCAAAAAAAAAAAAAAAAAAAAAAAAAAAAACAATAAAAAAAAGATTTTTTTATATTCTCATGTATATATATATATGTATAAATTCATTTTTATCAATATTTATTTATAATTTTGATTTAAATATGAACCGTTTATATGTCTATCTTTAATTTCAGATATTGGAGTTTTTTGGTACAAGAATCCTGAATTCAGGGTTGATTTTTTACTACCACTACCACCATTAATATTATTATCAATTAATGGTTGTAATTCTTTAATTAAAGCAGACAAAGAAGAACAAGTATGACCATGACATTGAAATATTCTTTGATTATGATTACCTATTTTAGCACGAATTGTAAAATCGATGAAATTGGAAGGTGTATTATTATTTGGTGAGATTGAATTACAATTGGGAGCTTTGGTCTTTAGAAATAGTTGATTTGTATTATTTGGGTCGATGAAAATAAGATAACCTATCTTTGACATCAAAGTAATCATTGAACTACTTAAAACCAAATCCTTCTTTAAACAATAACCATACAAACCAGGTATATCGCAAAAGATTTGAATGCTTCTAAATAAACTAGATGAAATCAATGGTGAAAAAAATGTACAAAATCTAGAGAATTCAATAACTGAAACGCTATCCCTTCTTTCATCAATTACCATTAATATGTATTTAATATAATCAAATATATATTCATAATATGAATTATAATTTCTATTTCTATTATTAATTATAATATTATTATTATTATTATTATTATTATTATTATTATTATTATTATTATTATTATTATTATTATTATTATTATTATAATTATTATAATTATTATAATAGTTATTATATTTATTTTGTTGTTGAGGTTTTTGAATGCTTTTTGAAGTTAAATTTGAATTTGAGGTATTAGAGCTGGCTGAAGATGGTCTATAAATATTTAAATGATTTGATAGAAAAGTTTTAAATTTTAACCAAGGTATAGATTCATATATTATTACACTTGTTGTATCATCTTTACTATTATTTTCATGATTACTATTATTATTATTATTATTATTATTATTATTATTATTATTATTATTATTATTATTATTATTATTATTATTATTATTATTATTATTATTATTATTATTATTATTATTATTATTATTATTATTATTATTATTATTATTATTATTATTATTATTATTATTATTATTATTATTATTATTATTATTATTATTATTATTATTATTATTATTATTATCATTTGAAGAATGGCTATTTTGTAAATATTTTGAACAGGAGATCCAAAATTGTCTACCATTTAAACTTGGTATATTATTTAGAATGATTTCAGATAATCTTGATCTAATTTCAATAAATGATGGTCTAATGGAGGGATCTTGTTTCCAGCATAATCTAATTAAATCTTGAATACCCTTTGGTAAATGATCCAATGGTAAATGTGACTCTCTTTCCATCTCTGTTTTAATTTGTTTAACTTGTTCTTTTGATAATAATTCATATGGTAATCTCCAATTTAAGCATTCCCATAACATTATTCCAAATGAAAATACATCAACTGATTTACTAATTAATGAATTATTACTATTATTAATATTACATAATAATTCAGGTGGTGAATATCTATATGATCCCATATTTAAATTATTATTATTTTGATTATTATTATTATTATTATTTTGATTATTTAAAAATTTACTAATTCCAAAATCAATTAGTTTAAATTGATTTTTTGAATTTTTTAAAATGTTTGAAGGTTTTAAATCGAAATGAATTATACCTAATTCATTATGTAAATAGATCATAGCATCAACTATTTGTTGGAAATCTTGAATAATTTTTAAAGGATTTGGTAATGATGGTGGTAAAGGTGATAGTGGTTGATTTGGATATTTATCTAAACTATTACCATCTATGAACTCTAATAGAATAATTCTTTCGATAGTTGAATAGGTTATAATCTTTACAATATTTGGATGATTTAATCTCTCCAATATTAAAACTTCATTTTCAAATTCTTTCGATACTGAACTACTACTTAATGATGGTTTAAGCCTTTTCAATGCTGTACCCATATATTTATAAATTGAACATTGACCACCTTCTCCAATTTTATTATTTTCATTAAATATCTCTTCCAATCCATTGGATGGTAGTAATGTTGTTGTATTATTTAATAATTGTGTTCTCGGTGATATATTATTACTATTAGATTGTAATTGTTGTTGTTGCTGTTGCTGTTGTTGTTGATGATGTTGTTGTTGTTGCTGAATTAAATTGAAATTTGGTAATAATGAAGAAGATGAAGATAAAGATAATCTCAAACTATTTGACCTAATTAAATTTTGAATTGATTGAATTCTTTTTAATGGAGATGATGATGATGGGGATGATGATGATGATGATGGAGATTGCGATAGTTGGGATGATGATGATAATGATGAATTATTAATTGATGATGATAATGATGAAGTCGATAGACCACATGAAGAAGTTGATAATAATGATGCTGATAATAATGAAGTTGATAATAGTGATGAAGTTGAGGTTGACATTGAAAGTGATGATAATGATGAAAATGATGTATTAAAACTAACACCACTATTATCTTTTATTGGTGATGTAGGTTTTTGTTGTTGCGGTATTGTTATTTGTTGATCTTTATATATTGGTTTCTTAGGTATTATTTTTGTTTCATATCTTTCCTCTTTTATTTCTTTTTCTTTTATTAATTTACCAGCAGTATTACTTTTCTCACTGTCTCTACTTTTTTCAATTTCTTTTTTTTTATCTCCTTCATTATTTTCTTCTTTTTCAAAATCATCTTCATCCTTATCCTCTTCAACATCTTCATCCTCATCCTCATCCTCATCATTATCACTGTCTTCTTTAATGAACGTTTGAAGGAATTTTAAGTTGAATGGTTTATTCTGTTGATAAAAAAAAAGGAAAAAATTAAAATTTAATAATATTAAAAATAATAAAAATAATAATAAAACATACTAAATAGATAGTTTGTAACTTTCTAATTCTTGAATCAATTGTGTCGAATAAAATTTGTTTTTCTTTTATTGATAATTGCTTGACTAATGCTATGAATGAATCTTTATCATCTTTTTTTAATATCAATATTTTCTTTTCAAATGAATTCATTATTTATTTTTTTTTATTTTTTTTTTATAGTACATTTAATTTACTTTTATTTATTATATTTATTATATTTATTATATTATTTTTATTTTTATTATATATTGTTTATTTTTTTATTTTTTTATTTATATTTGGTAAATCTATATAAATTTTTTCTTTTTCTTTTTTATTATTTTATTTATTATTCTACATATATATATAATACAAGAGGCTATTTACATCACAAGAGAAAATAAAAAAAAAAAAAAAAAATCGAAGGCCACAAATAAATTCTGAAAAAAAAAAAAAAAAAAAAAAAAAAAAATTTTTAAGCGAAAAAAAAATCATATACTAAAAATAGGCGATTTCATATTAAGATACTGGGAGCACATCATTTTGGCCAAAAGGGTTTTCGTTTTCAATTAAATTTTTTTTGAAAATAAAAAAAAATAAACTAAAAATAACATATATTTTTTTTTTAATAATTCTAATAATTTTTGTTTTTTTTTTTTTTTTTTATTAATCCAATTTATTTTTTATATAAATTTATTAATTCTAATTAATTTTTAAAATTTTTTTTTCTTTTTTTATTATTAATTATCTTTATTTTTAATATAAATTTGTTATTTCTAATTAATTTTTTTTTTTTGTGGCATTATGAGAAAAATGATAAAATAATAATTCTGATTTTTTTCTTTTGATTTTTTTTTTTTTTTTCAAACTTTTAAAATAAATTCAAATTTTTTTTTTTTTTTTATCAACTTCAAAAATAACAAACACAAAAAAAAAAAAAAAAAAAAAATAGATTTTTAAAAGATTAAATTAAAAATGAAATCATTTTTAGAAATTACAGGAGAAAATGGTGATACACCAACAACCAGTTATTTATTTTCAGATTCTGACAGATATTTTTTTGATTGTGGAGATGGATTTCAAAGATTCATTAAAGGTAGATCAAATATAACATTTGGCAAAATTAAATCAATATTCATAACTTCATTATCATGGGATTGCATAGGTGGATTAATTGGTTTATTCTTAACCATGGCAGAATTGAATATTAAAGTTCGTTTATATGGTCCAAAAGGATTACATAAACTCTTTACATCATCTAGAGAATTTCAATATCAATTAAATGTTGAAATCTTTGAGGTTGATTCAACAATAATTCAATCTATTAAAGATGAATCATTCACATTTTATACATTACCAATTAATAAAATAACCAACAACAATATGTCAATAATAGAAAAATCAATTATCGATGAAAATAAATTACCAACATTAGCATACTACGGTAGAAATCCACCTAGTACCGAAACTTTAGAAAATATTAATAATGACAATAATTTAGAATTATTTAAATTTGAAGAAAGTTCAATAATTTGTTATATCGGTATTACAAAAGATTTTAAAGGTAAATTTTATCCAGAGAAAGCAGTTGCATTGGGTGTACCAAAAGGTATATCATTTAAACATTTACAAGATGGTAAATCAGTTGTAAATAAAGATGGCATTACAATTACACCTGATCAAGTTATGGATAAATCAATTAAAGGTACAAAATTTGCAATCATTAGATGTCCATCCATTGATTATTTACAAAGTTTGAAATCACATCTTCATATGTTTACAGATATTCATATTGTAAACCATATAGTTCCAAATTCAGTTTTATCAAATAAAGAATATTTAAAATTTATGGAAGATATAAATAATAATCAACAACAATCAATAAATACAAAACATATTATTGTAAATGATGAAAATTGTGAAAGAGTTTCAGGTTGTCAATCATCTGATAATCAAATTTTAAAACTTCAAAAATTTATACCATCATTATTCCCAATGAAACAAACATGTGGTAATGGTGAAAATGAAAATGAAAATGAAATGAAATTCCGTTTAATTAAACCTATTGAATTAAATGATTCAAAGATTTTAAAGGATAAAGTTAATGTATTCCCTTGTAAAGAAACTACTAATTTAATATTAGGACCACCACAAAATGCTGGTGATATTGAATTTTTACCATTAATTACAACCAATGTTGATGATAATTCAAACGATAATGATGTTGATAATAATAAATCAATTGAAGAGTTTATAAATACAGAACAAGGCCAATTATTTAAAAAACAATTAGATAAAGAAGTAGAAGATTTAGAATCTAATGAAAATAAATGTTGTCATCCAAAAATATTATTTACAGGTACAGGTTCAGCAATACCAAGTAAATATAGAAATGTAACAGGTAATTTCATAACATTAGAAGATGGTCAAAATATTCTATTGGATGCAGGTGAAGGTACATTTGGTCAATTATATCGTTTCTTTGGTCCAATTGAAGTAAAGAAACAATTGATAGATTTAAAGATGATTTGGTTATCACATTTACATGCTGATCATCATTTAGGTATACCAAATATTTGTGAAAAAAGACAACAATATGCCAAAGAATTTGGCATAAAAGATGATGAATTAGAACCACTAATTATAATAGGACCAGATGCATTAATTCAATGGGTTAATGAACTATCATCTATTGTTAATTTAAAATTCATTGGTATTGGCATAAATGGTAATCATTCCAATCAATTAGTAAAAGTTTGTAAGAAATTAAACATAAAAACATTCTCAATGGTACCTGTAATTCATTGTAATTATGCATTTGGTTTAGTGATTGAATGGAATGATGGCTTTAAATTAACTTATTCAGGTGATACTCGTCCTTGTAAATTCCTATCTGAAATAGGTAAGAATTCTTGTGTTCAAATTCATGAAGCAACATTTGAAGATGAAAAACAAATGGATGCTATCTCCAAAAGACATTCAACAGTTGGTGAAGCATTAGAAGTTGGAAGATCAATGAATTGTAAATTCTCTTTATTAACTCATTTCAGTCAACGTTATCCAAATTTAAAAATGGGTACTTATAAAGATACAAATTATGGTTTAGCAATTGATTTACTTCAAATATCACCTTATCAATATCCTTTAGTTTATAAAATGATTGAACCATTTTCTTTATTATTTGAGAATGAAGTTCAAAAGAAATTAGATAAAAAATTAACGACAACAACAGCAAATAAACCAAAATCTACAAAAACTGAAGAAGAAAATAATAATACAATGGAAAAAGATGCAAAACGTTTAGAGAAATATCAAAATAAATACAAAGATGAAGTAATTCTACCAGCATATGTGTATAATATTGATTCAAATTCTTTAAATTTGGTTGAAAATACATTTGATGATTTATCAAACCAATCACAATTCGAAGATGATTAATTTTTTAAAAATAAATAGATAAATAAAAGTATTTCATTTGAAAATTTCAATTTTGCTGACCTCCACACGCGCGTAATTTTTTGTATTCAATTTTATCTTTATTTTTTAATTTAGTACGATTCATCAAACTGTTTGTCGAACTAGTTCGTTTGGTACCCAGCGAATATGATTCGAATCGAATCGAATAAAAATTGAGGAAAAGTCGGTCCGAACCCTCCGAATCGGAGCTTTAGCTCTTTCATTGAAAGTTTTGTTGGCTGAAAATGATTCAGCTGATGCCATTTTATTTTTTTTTTAATAAATGAATAGTGGTTTAAATAGAATGAAGTCTACAAATGTTTTGAGAAAAATTGTTCTCTATTGATTGTATACTTTAAAACTATTTCCACATTATATGGTCCTGTCGATTGTGTACCATATTTATTCCTAAATCTTAACCTATGCAAAAATCCAATCTCTGATAATTTACTAAAATCAACTTTATCAGAATTGAAAACATGAGTTTTATTGGTTGATAGATTACCTGAGCAATCGAGTATCACTATTTTATTGGTAAAAATTTTCTTTCTTGACATTATTATTATTATTATTATTATTATTATTATTATTATTATTATTATTATTATTATTATTATTATTATTATTATTATTATTATTATTATTATTATTATTATTATTATTATTATTATTATTATTATTATTATTATTATTATTATTATTATTATTATTATTATTATTATTATTATTATTATTATTATTATTATTATTATTATTATTATTATTATTATTATTATTATTATTATTATTATTATTATTATTATTATTATTATTATTATTATTATTATTATTATTATTATTATTATTATTATTATTATTATTATTATTATTATTATTATTATTATTATTATTATTATTATTATTATTATTATTATTATTATTATTATTATTATTATTATTATTATTATTATTATTATTATTATTATTATTATTATTATTATTATTATTGCTTTCTGGCTTTATCAAAGAGTGTTTGGTGATTTAAAAATCTTTTTTTATAAAATTCTGATTGTGTAAATGATTTTATTCATAAAAGTAATTTTCTTAGAATTTATTGAAATTCCTAAAATCAGAACCATTACAATAATTTCAACCAGGTACAAATAAAGATGTATTATCACATGAAGCATTATTAATAATTGGCTTTTAAAGATAAAATGCAAAATTGAAACCGTTCATCCTTATAAATTAAAACCATTCATCATAATAAAAATCCATCAATCTATAATAGTTTAAAACTAACGATTACATAAATTTTTTTTTTTTTTTATATTATTTTTTTTTTTTTTTTTTTTGTATTCTACCAAAAAAACATTCAGACATATTAAATAAATTTTTTATTTATATTTTTTCTAAAATAATTTGTTTTTTGTACATAATCTGAACATTTTGGATCATATTTAGGAGCCGGGTCACACAGGCAAAAATAATCTAAATCATGATAAATGTATTTACATGGGTCACTAATAAAACAAATATCTATACCTTCATATAATTTCAACCCTGAATTCCCGTTAATTATTGTTAAACTCTTACATCCTGAATCACCTTTAACAAATCCAATTAAATTAAAAACATCAATATATGAGACATTTACAAAATTATTTGAACCAATAATAAATTTTAATGAATTTGAATTATTACCAAAATATCCTACTGCTCTAAAATATCCTATAGTTTTTTTAAATAAAAATAAATAAATATTTATAAAAAAAAGAAAAAAAAAGAATTAAAGTAAAATGAATTAATAATACAAACCTCCGTTCGAATTTGGTTGAGTTTTAATATAATCTATAGTAACTTGTTTTTGTTTATCACAATTTGGACCTACATATCCAAATTTACAATGACATTCATAAAAACCACCACTTATGTAACCAAATTTACAATCTGATAAAGGTTTATATTGAGAATAATTCCAAACGATTTCATTTTGAAATATTTTAAATTTTACAGGTTGGTTATCTTTTAATTTTCCAATTATACATTTAATTGTATAATTATTTCTAGATATTATATTACAAGGTATATCATCAATTGTAATATTATAATTTTTATAACTATAAAAGTATCCAATAAGTCTAACCTCACCTCCACTAATTTTAGCAGGTTTTAATTGAAAAACTTCTGGTTTAGTTTTTTCACAATTATCACCATAGTAACCAGCTTCCCAACATTTTCTAATACCTTTTAAATCCATTAATAATGAATTATCTTTATCTTTACCTTTATCATTATCATAATTATTATTATTTAAAGAGTAACTAACCCTTTGATCCTCTAGTCCAATTATATCTTTAATATCATTTGAATTTATAAAATTATAATCATCTAAAATCAATTCAACCATATTAACATTATCTTCCTTTTGAAAATATTCAGAACATCTGGGAAATCCTTTAAAAGTTGGTTCACAAAGACAATAGAAATCTTTACTTTGATTATTATACATATTATTACATCTATTTGAATCAAAACATAAATTACCACCGTTAAATAATAAATCGTTCGTATAAGAATCAAATATTGATATATTTTTACAACCAGTATCACTATTAACAAAACCTCTAATTTCTCTAGTATCAATGAAAGAAATATTTACAATATTATTTTCACCAACAATAATTTTCATTGGTACTGGATATCTTCCAAAAAATCCACTAATTCTAAAGAATCCTATAATTATTTATAAAACTATTAATAATAATTAAGCATAAAAGAATGGTTTTTTTAAGGTATCGTACCTCCTTTTTCTTCTGGTTGTGTAATAATTTCATTTATTGTAATTGGCTTTTCTTTATTACAATTTGTACCAATAAAACCGAAATTACAAATACATTTTATGAATCCACTTGTCAAATAACCATTTTCACATTCAGGAAATGGTGTATATTCAGAATAACTCCAAATTATTCCATTTTGATAAATTTTAAAATCGACTTGTTCATAGTCTTTTAGTTCACTAATTTCACATTTTATTGTATGAATATCAAATGATGTAATATTACAAGGTAAATTATCAATTGTAATTCTATAAACACTATTATCATAGAAATAACCTTCAATTAAAACTTCACCACCTTCAATATTAGCTGGTATTAATTGAAAAACTTCTGGTTTTGTCTTTTCACAATTATATCCATATCTACCTTCTTCAAAACATATTCCTGAATTCACCAATTCACTAGGTACAATCCCTTCATTATTGAAATTTTCATCAATAGTCCAAATTCCTTGTGTTAATATTAAAAAATAAAAATTATTTAATAATATTATTAAATAACATAATTTTATTTTATTCATTTTTTTAATTTTCCAATAATAATTAGTGTAAAAAAAAAAAAATTAAAAATAAAAAAAAAAAAAAAAAAAAAAAAAAAAAAAATTTATATTTATGTATATATTCAAATAATTACATTAATTTTTTTAATTATATAAAAGGTGTATTTTCCAATTTTAATTAAATTAAGGGGTACTTTTTTAATTTTTCAAAAAAAAATAAAACGTGGTTATATAAATTGTTTATTTATAATTGATTCTATAAAAAAAATTTTAAATGTTTTTTTTTTATTATGAAATAGTAATAATACCCCAATGGTGTGTGTGAATTTATATAAATTTTTAGTTGAAAAAAAAAAAATACAATGATTAATGTGTGTTATATAAAAATTGAATTTATAAATATTCTTGAATTTTATTTTTTAATTTTTTTAGTGGAGTTAAAAATCCTTGGCTTGGTGGTAGATTAATACAAAATAAACTGGTGACACCATGATTTGCTTGATTATTTTGATTAAGGAATTGATCGATTCTATTTAAGATAGCAGGTAATTCAAGTTTGAAATGATTCTGAATGATATCTTTAAATATGGTAGGTTGATTCTTCAAATAGAAGAAAATGGTCTCTAGTGACAATAAAAAAGAGTCTTCATTGAAAATTGAAGAGTTTCTAATACCAATATGAGTACCAATTTGTGTATCATAACCTGCCTCTAAGAAATAAGGTTCTTTACAACCTAAAATTAAACCTTGAATACTAATTAACACTTGTAATAGATTTGAAACCTCTGGTATCCAAAGTTCATTTTTGTTTCCATGCCAAGTACCCAATAAACTAAGACAAACCGTACCATTAACATTTAGATTAGGATGAAGTTTGAAGGAAACACTATGATAAAATACTTTTGGTGGTACCATTGGATATTGATTTGGTAAATAGATATCGAATATGAAAATACTATTCTCATAGATGGTATCTTGTGGACCAATGATCAACGCGCTCAATAATTGAATTCTACTTGAATTTGCCTTTACAAATATACCAGGTGGCATTGAACTAGAAAGAATTTCAAACTCTTTAGAAATTGTATTTAAAAACTTTTTATTCAATGAACCACTCTTTTCCTCCATAAAATTATGAATTTCAAACTCTTTTAATATTTCGAATTTAATACAACCATTTTCAACCTGATTAATATCACTAATTAATTCTTTATCATTATCTTTCTCTCTATTAATGTTTTCACTCTGCCTATCAATATTCTCTTTATTTTCATCGATTATATGTTGTTGTTGTTGTTGTTGTTTTTCTTTTTCTTCATCTTCTATTTTTTTAATAATTTTTTGAATTTCTGTTTCTGTTTCACTTGTATCCTCTTGTTCTTTAGAATTTGGTGAATAGTTACTCAAATCTTCTATTCCTTCAAATTCTTCATCTGAATCATAATATTCTTCATCTTCACCTTCTTCTTCATCTTCACTATCAGATTCATCGAAATCATCAACTTTTGTTAACTCGAATGGATAAACCATTTCAATGAAACCATTATTCCATTTAACTTTTAATTTTAAACCATCTCTACCAATGACTTGACCAATGATATCAGATTCATTTAAAACCTTTGAATCATCTAATTTACAAACGTAATCTGAATCATCAAAATTATATTCCTCTAAATATTCAATATCATAAACTGATACATCATTTTCAATAAAACTTGACTCACCATTATGCTCTTTATCATTTATATATTTAATTATTGAATTACAATTTTGTTGCTGACTATTACCATCATCATTATTATCTTCGTGAATAATATTATTCCAATTGATTGTACAAACTCTATCAGTTGGTTTAGTTGAAATAATAATACCCCATTTAGATTGTTTGCTACCATATGGATTTTCAACATCCATACCACTAGTACAAACAACTTGGCCAGGGAAATAATCTGTTGCTAATGAATCACAAATCATTAAATCAATTGCATCCTCTTGTGTAAATTCACCATCCTGCCATGCCACTGTATATGTTGATTTAGTTAAAAATAAATATCCACCTTTTTCTTCACCATCTTTATCTATTATTTTTTTTAATTAAAAAAAAATAAAACGTTTATTATTAATATTTTTGAATATTATTAATAATATATATATATGTGTGTGTTTTAATTAAAAAATAAAGCATACCAATAAAAACTATAGGTTCACCACAACTAAAAGTTTCATAATCGTCAGAGAATTTGATGATTTTATCAATAGGTTGAATTGAATTTGGATAATCACAATCACTTTTAAAAAAGTATAACCATTCAATTTCAGCTTCAACTGGTATAACTTTATTGATTATTAATTTCTTTTTACTCTTTGAAAATGCAATTTTACCCGGACAAAATGAATCATCATCATTATAAATCTTATGAAGGAAAACATTATTCAATGATTCTGCTCTCTTTATCTTTACAATTTTATCATTATTATTAACATCTAAACATTCTAAATCATATATAACCTAAATAAATAAATAATAAAAAAATTAATAAAAATTATAAATTATAAAATAATATTATTATTAATTATAATATTACCTTTGTAACTAAACCAGCAGCAATTTTATTTGAATCAAAAACTTTACTACCCATAACTAATGATGATGGATCATAAACTTTTTGAACTAAAGTTAGATCACCTTGAGTGATAACACCTGTATTTATAGTTGAGAAAGGAACAACGAAATAAGTTTTTTGACATTTTAAAATTGAACCCAATAGTTTACTATCTGAATTGATCTTTTGAACTGAATCTGTTAAATAGAAATGTCTATCGAAAAGTTGTAATTCCTCTTCATTATAATCAACTTCAACCAATTGATTACTACTAATTATTAATAATAAAACACCACTTTCATTATTCTTAAAATCATAATAATCATATTCATCATCATCGTCATCATCACCACCACCACCATCACCATTATTATTGTTATCACTATTATTATTTCTTTTTCTTGAATGTCGCTTAAATTCATCACTTTCTAAATCTTCTAAATCGAAATACTCTTTATTTGATGTAACCCCATTTTTAATATCTTGATTAAATTTAAAGATATCATCTGTTGAATAGAATCCACTTTTTTTATTATTATTATTATTATTATTATTATTATTATTATTATTATTATTATTATTATTATTATTATTATTATTATTATTATTATTATTATTATTATTATTATTATTATCATCCTCCATTATATTTGAATCAGCACTTTTGTATGAACCTGATGAGTCATCATCTTCGTCTTCGTTATCATCATCACCATCATCCTCATCCTCATCCTCATCATCGTCAACATCTAAATTATCATGATCCCATGATACTCTTGCTACAAGGCAATATTGTGATTTATAACAAACTATATCATCTTTAAATAAATTCTAAATGTTTTTTTATTTTATTTTAATTTTTAGTAAAATTGTTGGAAATTGAAAAGAAAAAAAATAAAAAAAAATACTTACTTTTTCTTTAACAAATGTTACATCATTTTGTTTTGTTTTATCAATGTTAATGTTATTTTCAACTTCCATAATGAATTTAGTATCTTTAACTAGCACTACTACACAAGAAAAAAAATTTTAATTTAGAAAAAAAAAAAGTGTGGAAAACACAATATTTTTTTATTTAAAATTTTTTTTTTTTTTTTTTTTCTTGAAATTTATTTAATATTACGAAAATAAAAAATAAAAAAAAAAAATAAAAAATAAAAAAAACTTTAATAAATAAAAAAATTTTGTATGCCCATGGTTTTTAAATATTAAAAAATTATTAATAAAAATAAAAAATTGGTGTAAATAAACAAATTTTAAAAAAAAAAAAAGGTATTTCTATTATTATAGATAAGAATTTTTATGTACCTTGCTTTGGTATAAAAATCTTTCTTGACTGATATTTTTAGCTTTATTAGCGTTTGGGAATATTTTACATAAGGAACCAATGGCTGGAAAATTGGTTCTTGTATAGAGTAATTAGGATATCAAACCAAGAAAAAGATTTTTAAATAATAATAAATAAAATAATTTTATCTGTGTTGTACCACTTGATTTTATAATAGTGATTGTTGATTATTCGCATATTCGTGATATTATAAAGATAAATAAAATATCAGTCAAGACAATTTTTTTTTTTTTTTTGACAAAGAAAAAACGAGGAACTTCAATGGGTTGATCTTTTTTTTTTTGGTCTCATTACAGGAAAAATAATATAATATAAAAAATCCTAAACAATTTAAAGAATCTTAAAATTGTTAGGTTTTGATCACATATGATTGTTTTGTCATATATTTTAATAAAGTTTTTATTTTTATTTTTATTTTTTTTGAAACAAATAAAAGAGGAAATATTGTTTTTTTTCGATTCGATGAAATTAATCCCAACCCTCAATTCATTATTATTATTATAATTATTATTATTATCATTATTATTATTATTATTTATTATTATGTTTTCTTCTTTGTTTGTCTTTTACCATACGCACCATATGTGTTGTTAGGTTCTCTTCTATTATTTCTTTTTCTTTTTTCTTTTTTTTTTTTTTTTTTTTTTTTTTTTTTTTTCTCTTGGATATTTTGGAGTAAGTGGGGATGACATGATTGTGTCGGTATTGTATGATCTTTTAATCTATTAATGACTACTATTCATTTTTGCTAAAAATGCACCCCACCCTATATTACAAATATTCATAAAAGTGACTCTTTGCACACTTTGAATATACTTGAAGTTTACGAAATTAAGTATCGGCCAAACTAAACAATCTGAAATATATGTTGTAAGCCAATCATTTTTAAGTTTTTCTTTAATCTGTTCTGTATTTTTACCTTCTAAAAAACCCATACCTAAATAAGTAAAAAAAAAAAAAATTAATAAATCTCTTCAAATTTTCAAGAAATTGATAGTGGTGATAAATATGCATATTGGTTATTGGGAATTTTCAAAAAAAAAAAAAAAAAAAAAAAAATTTTGATAAAATGTTGATTAAAATATATATTGCCAGGAAAATATTTACCTGAAAAAAATAAAGCATTGAAAATTGGTGAACAAACTGCCTGATCAATTACACATTTTATCAAAACATGTTTGGTTGACTTTTTAGGGAAGTTTTTATCCAACAATTGATACCAATAATGAAATAATGGACCTGTAACACAAAATCCAAAAACTGTCATTCTAATAGATCTCATATAATCATATTTTTTATCTTTATCTTTTTTCATCTCAATACCTTGTACAATTGAATCTGATAAAAAATATAATACACCTGAAGTTGTCGCCTAATAAAATTTTTAAATTAATTAATTTGAATTGAAAAAAATATATATTATAAAAAACACCTACTTTTGAAACTAAAGGATAACTATGTAATATAAAAATATAACGTGATTGAATTGTTGCTAACTTCTGTATTATTTTCATTTTTTTTTTTTTTTTTTTTTTTTTATTTGTTTTATTTTTTATTTTATTATAATTAATCTTCAATTGAAAAATATTTTTTTTTTGTTTCTTTTTAAAACTAATGGAATTGATGAAATTTTTCTATCTATTTGCAGTTTCGTTTTTTTTTTTTTTTTTTTTAGAGTGGGGAAAAAAGAAGAGACAAAGGGGGGGGTAAAGGAAATATGAGATTTTTTTTTTTTTTTTCTTTTTTGGCTAAACAAACATTAATGCTTGAAAAAAAAAAATGTATTATGAGTATTTCTTAGAGCGGTCACTTTTAAAATTTGGGTTTTAATAATTTTAAATTATTTTTTTTTTTTTTTTTTTCAGTAATGATACGCCAAATTATTGATTGACTCTAAAGTTAGTTTATGAAATTTAGAAAAATGAAAAAAAAAAAAATTAAAAAAAAAAAATTAAAAAAAAAAATATTTTCAAAATAAAAAAAAAAATAAAAATATTTTCAAAATAAAAAAAAAAAAGCTTTCAATGACATAACAATGACCTTTTTTTATTCCTAAGCAACTCTTTATAGTCGCTTTTTTTAATTTTTTTTTTTTTGTTTTTTTGTTTATTGCGCAACTACCTAAATCATATTTTTTTTTTTTTTTTTCAATAAAAACTATAAAAATTAAGGTTTTTTTTTTTTATATAGTTTTTATTGAAAAAAAAAAAAAAGGGTTTAATCTATTTTAATGCTATCAGCTAAAAAAAAAAAAAAAAAAAAAAGAATTATTGAGAAATTAAAAACAAATTAAAAAAAAAAAAAAAATTTAAAAAAAAAAAAAATATTAAAGAAATATGTTCTTGGAATTAATAACCTTAACTCCCAAATTCGATATTCCTTTTATATAAAATTACTTTCACCACCAAGATTTTTCATTTTTATTTTTTTTTTTCATTTAATGTTTAAATTCATTATTATAATAATCATAAATATAATAATAATAATAATAATAATAATAATTATAATTATAATTATCTTGAAAAAAAAAAGATTTTATCTATATTTATACAAAATTTAAAAATAGAATAACACACATACACACATTCATATCTCAAATAGAAAAAAAAAAAAAAAAAAAAAAAGGTTGATTAATTTGAAAGTGGTGTTTGTGTTTGTGTATTTTTTTTTTTTTTTTTTTTTTTTTTAAATCACAATTTTTAGATATATTTAAAATGGTTAAAAAAAAAAAGAAAAAATAATAAAAAAAAAAAAGAAAAATAAATCAATTTCATTTGTTATTATTAGAACGAATAAAGTCATCCATAGACAATATCTGTTTATTTGAAAATCACATCATATATGTTGAAATTGTGTTTTGTGAATGTGAGAGATAATGGGTAAGTTAAAAAGATTTTTTTTTTTTTCATTTTTTTAAATATATGCACATATGTGTGTTTGTGTTTTGTGCGTGTGTATGTGTTTGTGTGTGAAAGATTTGATTTAATTTTACAATTTATAGTTCTTATTTTTTTTTCCTTTCATAGCAAAAATATTTTTTTTTTTATTTTTTTTTTTTTTTTATTTTTAATTTACATCCAAAACACCACTCACTTGTACACAACCACCAATACCACTCTATAATATCACACTCACACTCCACTCACACTCACACTCACACTCACACTCACACTCACACTCATCTAATCAATTTTTTTTCAAAATAATATTGAAATAAAAATAAAAAAACAATGCTTAATAATAGATATAATTAATAGTAGATAACAAATATTTAATATAAAAACACTAATATTAAGTTTTACTTTTTTTTTATGTTTTTACTATATTCATTAAACTTAATTAAGACTACACATTTTTGAACAAGTGGTACTTGTTTCTTGAATATAAATTCTTTGTTTTGGTTATTTATTAATTAACAATAGAGAGTGTATCTATAAATAACTTTCATTATTAATGACGTGAGTGATAAGAAAAAAAAAAAAAAAAAAAAAAAAAAAAAAAAAAAAAATATAAGTTCAAGTGGGTGTTGTTGATTATGTGGGGTTGTTCTTTTTTTTTTTTTTTTTTTTTTTCTATTCCTTTTTTATTTTTTATTTTATTTTATTTTTTTTTCTGTTCCTTTTTTCATGATATGTTTATTACATAAATAACTCATTCAATATTTTTTTTTTTTTTTTTGTTTAAATGTTTTTGTTTTATTTAAAATAACATTCAATTCCATCAAATAAAAACAATTGATTAAATAATAAACAAATATATTAATTATTATTATTCTTTTATTATTTTTAAAAAACCAAAAAAAAAAAAAAAAAAAAAAAAAATATTATAATTTATAAAGAAGATCATTTTTTTCTTAAATTAGTATATTCAAAATTTTCTTCCTAAAAATAGGAAATTTTTTTTATTAGTATTAATTGTTTTTTTTTTTTTTTTTGTGTATATTTTTTTTTTTTTTCGACATTGAACAAAAATCAGCTTCACACATGTACATACACACACACCCTTACACATACACATTTTGTTAAAAACAACCACATATTGAGTTAAAAAGCAAACATAACTCACTTTCACAATACGTAAAATTGTTAACCTCTCATTTTTTAAATTTAACTAAAAATAATATGTACACTAGTTTTTATCATTAATTTACATAATTGATTTTAATAAAAACAAACAAAAAAAAAAAATTTCTTTGTACTACTAACACCCTAATCATTTTTGTTCATATTTAATAATTTATTTTAATTTATTTTAATTTATTTATTTATTTTTATATTATCTTAATAATAAATACTATTAGAAATTTTTTTATTAATTTCCAAATCAAACTTTTTTTATTTCATTTTATTTTTTAAAAAAGGTATTGTCTTCATTTTATTTTAATATTATTATAATTGAACAATAAAATAAACCCCACTTTTTTATAACCCTTGTACCACATAAAATATTTAAACACTCTCTTTAAGAAGCCCCTTTTAAAATTTTAATTTGATTTTAATTAATCTGTATACCCAAAAGTTTTTTTATTATTATTTTTTTTTTTTCTTTTATTTAAATTTCTTTTTTTTTTTTTAATTTTTTTTTTTTATCATTTTTTCCTATTTTAATATTTTTCCAAATTAAAACAATCAATTTAATTTTTATAAAAAATTTAAATATTTATAAAATTAAATAAGGTTTTTTTTTTTTTTTTTTTTATTCTCTTCTTTTGCCTTTCATAGTTAATTTTTATTATAGTTGAATTTTTTTTTAAAAATCAAACAATTTAAAAATGTCTAACACTACCAACCATAAAAATATTTTTAGTAATCATAATAATACAATAGAATTTTTAAATAAACCAACAATAAATTTTACAAATTCTTTTGAAGAGCAAAATAATAAAAGATCAAACATTTCATTAAATAATAATAATAATAATAATAATAATAATAATAATAATAATAATAATAATAATAATAATAATAATAATAATAATAATAATAGTAATAGTAATAGTAATAATAATACAAATAGCCCATATTTAAATGTATTTTTAAATTTAAATTCATCAAGAAATTCACAACCATCATGTTCATCTTCTTCATCCTCACCATTACCATCACCATCAACATTTTCTAGGAATCAGTATAATAATAATATTAAATATGAAAATATTAATAATGAAGATTTACTAATTCATCTCCCACAACCACAACAACAACAATATCCATCATATATTGAAATAAACGGATCAATATTGAAAAGAACTTTATCACCATTATCTTTTCATGGTATAAACTATAACAATAGCTCAACTAATTCTAATGCTTTCCATTCATCACCATGCCCCTCCCCTAATCATTTTTCAAGTTCACCAAGAAACAATTCCTCCCCATCACTACCTAGCTCACCACTAATACATTCAACCTTATCTCCAAAACTACTAAATTCTCATTTTTCAAATCTAAATATTTATAACAATAGCAACAATATCAATAACAATAATATTAATAAAAATAATCTTGGTAATAGTGATTATTTAAATTTAAGTGGGGATTGTTTATTTCCATCTTCATCGCCATCATCGTCAGAATCAAATTCTTTAGTTTCATCTCCATATATTAAATCAACATGCTCATCTTCTTCATCAATATGTTCTTCCCCACCATCACCAATTAGATTTTGTATTAATGACTTTGATAATAGAAACAGCTACCCTGAAGAAGAATATTTTGGCAATTACAACAATCTCAACAATGATACAAATAATATCTATTGTAATAATAATAATAATAATAATAATAATAATAATAATAATAATAATAATAATAATAATAATAATAATAATAATAATAATAATAATAGTTTAAATAATAGTGGTTCATATAATCGTCAATTTTATAATAAACACAGCAGTAAAAATAATAATAAAATTAAAAGAGTTCAAAAATCTCCAACATTAATTAGCCAACAATTTTCCAATGGAGATAATAAAACAACAACAACTACTACTACAACTAATACAACTAATACTTCAAAATTATCATCGGGATCACTATCTTTTTCATTCTCCTCATTGCCTTCATCATCTAATTCATCACCTTCATCGTCATCATCATCTTTATTATCATCATCATTGCCATCTTCACCATCTTCAACATCATTCTCATCATCTTCATTAATTCCAACATCAACATCCTTATCTTTAACACCAACAACAACAACAACAACAACAACAACAACAACAACATCAACAACATCAAAATCAACATCATTAATAAGTAGAGAGAAAAAGATTAGATTTATATGCGAACATTCAAATTGTAATAAAAACTTTTCATCACCACAATCAAGGTCAAATCATTATAATCTAAAGCATGGGAATAAATGCCAAGATTCAAGTGCTTGCCCACAGTGTATAAGAAATAAAAAGATACAAAACTCACCAAAATCAAAATGTAGACATTTTGGTTGTGGTAAAATTTGTTCTTCAGCCAACCTTGCCAAACATGAGAAAACTCTCCATCACAAATCAAACGCTTTGGAGAAATTCTCATGTCCAAAATGTGATGATTTATCGGATAACTCTTGTAAATACTCACTTCCACCATGTTCAACAATTATAAATTAATTTTATTAATTGATAAAAAAAAAAAAAAAAACTTTCCTTGTAATAAACGTCATTCATTCAAATAATTAAATATAATTAGAAAAATTAATAATAATAATAATAATAATAATAATAATAATAATAATAATAATAATAATAATAATAATAATAATAATAATAATAATAATAATAATAATAATAATAATAATAATAATAATAATAATAATAATAATAATAATAATAATAATAATAATAATAATAATAATAATAATAATAATAATAATAATAATAATAATAATAATAATAATAATAATAATAATAATAATAATAATAATAATAATAATAATAATAATAATAATAATAATAATAATAATAATAATAATAATAGTAATGATTTTAATTAGAATTATATTATCTTAAGAATTGTAAAAATTAGAAAAATAAAAATAAAAAAAAAAAAATTAAAAAAATTTGAAAATATCTTTTGGTTTTTTTTTTATTTTCAACTCGGACAAATCTACTTTTTTTTAACCGATTGTTAAATTCGAGAATGGTATTTAATAATTATTGGGGGCAATATTTAAATTAGTGCAACCCTGTGATTAAAAAAAAAAATTAATTTTTTTTAATTGATTTGAAAAAACAAAAAAACACGCAAATAAAATTTTGAAAAAAAAAAAATATAAAATAAAAAAAAACGAGCAGAAATGAATAGAAATCGACTATTATTTCTTTTATTTTTATTATCACTTTTGTATCTTGTTGATTGTCAATATCAACTTAAAGATTTATCAAGTGATACAGAAAAAATAAAATATTTTGATTCATTAAATTCAACTTGTAATTTTAAAATACCAATTTTAGTCACTGGTCAAGGAAAATTGGTGAATTTAATAGATTATAGTATACCTAGAATATGGCTCCCATTTATTTTTAATAGTACCTCTACTTTATTTATTACAAATTTTAATTTAATAGAACAAGGATCTAAAAATTTTAATATTGTTGCAAATGGTAATGCTACTTTTGGTTCAATATCAATCAATTTAACATGTTTAGGTAAATTTTAATAGAAAAGAGGATGAAAAAAAAAAAAAAAAATTTTATTTTTTATTAATTTTTTATTTTTTACAAACAAAAAAAAAAAAAAAAAGCTGTCGATACATCTTTATTATCATACAAAATAATTAAACCAGTATTCTGGAGTTCAACATACAAATATTCTTCAATTATTAGTATTGATGGATTACCCAATGGTAGTACATTTGGTTTTGATAATTCCTCTATAAATGTTTTATTATTAAATGTTTTTAATTCAACTCCTCACTTTAGAGTTGAATTTAAAGAAAAATATTATTTTTTAAATCATGAAAATTCATTATGGCCCATAAATTTATCATTTAAAGGTTCTCAAACAATTACAATTAATATACCATTTAATTCTCCAAGTAAGTTTTATTAATAATAATAATAATAATAATAATAATAATAATAATAATAATAATAATAATAATAATAATAATAATAATAATAATAATAATAATAATAATAATAATAATAATAATAATAATAATAATAATAATAATAATAATAATAATAATAATAATAATAATAATAATAAATAATAAATAATAAATAATAAATAATAAATAATAATAATAATAATAATAATATTAATAATAAAAATTTATCAAATTTAAATATTTTTAGAGACAAGTTTAGACTCACCACTTGATATTAAAACTTTTCCAACATTTTCAAATGTTTATGATTATATGGGTGATATTTTTGGGGGAGCAATTACATTTAGATCAGTTTCAATCAATCAAAGACCAACCTATTCTTTATATAGTAGCCCAAGTTTGTATACAACTCCAAGACCAATATCTGGTAATGAAAATAATATCACCTACATTGTTTATTGTCGTAGATTAACAAGTGGAGTACAAACTTTTTATTTAAACTCTTTTGTATCATCTTCAGGATATAATTTTTCAACAACGAGTAAAGTATTTTTTTTTTTTTTTTTTTTTTTTTGTTTTCCTCTCAAAAATGAAATATTAACAAATAAATAAATAAATAAAAATAAACGAAATATAGATAAATTTAATAATTATTTAAGCATTTTTAATATCTCAACTCCATTATTCATTTTAGGTCAATTAACATTTGATCTAACACTTTTAGATCGTAAAGGTTATGATTTCCAAACATATCAATATCAATTCAAATTTGGTTCATATGTAATGAACCTTCCTTTTCCATATGGGTTTAGGAATGGAACTAATTCCTTGTTTGACTATTCGGCGTCATTTCAAACCACCTACAAATCAAGTATATCACCTACACTTTTAAGAATTGATGGTGACTCCTTTCTTGTCTCCTCTAAACAAATTGTCAGTCCTGTAGAAACAAGTTCATTAAGTGTACATTTAACAGAAATTGGTGATTTCAAATATATTTTACGTATTATTTGCTCTAATACCGCTGGTATAAAATACTTTATTATACCCTTAAACAATGGTTTAGTTATTAAGATTGACAACAGTAATAGCATATCCAATTCAGTTTTATATGGAGTTTGGGAGTATTTATTTGATATTTTCTCATATGGAAGTGATTATCTAGGTTATATTACTGTTGTAGATTATCTTGATGGTCAAAAACAATTTTCATTAGATTACCAAGGTACAATATCAAACCTTTCATATTCAATAACATTACCAAAAATTGATTTGAAAAGTAAGTTATCTATTTATTTATTTATTTATTTATTTATTTATTTATTTATTTATTTATTTATTTATTTATTTATTTATTTATTTATTTATTTATTTATTTATTTATAAATTATTGACTATTATTTTTTTTTACAAAAAAAAAGATTGTAATTATTTACAAGATATAACAAATATATCATTTTTAAATAATAATGTTGATTTAACAAATCAAAATGTTTATAATATGATGTATTTTTCTTTTGGTCAAAAAAACAGTTTTTATAGTTCTAAAAGCATTGGATTTTTTTTAAGTGATCCGAAATCATTGAGAGATCAAGGATTTGATAGTGAAAATTCAAAAAATTTCGATCCTAAATTAATGTTTGCACAATGGGATTCAGTAAATAATAGATTTAGTGTAACATTTAAAATGCCAGCTAATACAGTGCCAGGTCAATTAGATTATTCTATAGTATTTAGTAGGGATGACATTATTCAAAGTGTATTATTACCTATGGAATACCAATTAAATGTAACTTGCTCAAACGTTGATATTCAAGGACCAATGATAACAAATATCGTTTACAAATATAATCCAAGTTTTACAGATGCAATTTCATTTGGCTGGACTATTACAATTGAAGATTCAATCAATGGATTTGATTACGGCTATGTCATTATTAGAGGTGTTATAGATAATTCTCTATACAATATTTCATTTTCAAGTAAAAATGGTAAAATTGGTAATAAACTAAAGGATAACTATGACATTCTAATCGAATTGGATAAAACTCAAAAATGTATACCACAATATTATAATATCACATATGTTCATTTAGTTGATAGATTTGGTAATGAAGCAACCTTTTATAAACATGTAACTGATATAGAATTAAATAAAAGAGGCTATAGTTATGATTCAACTGGTAACCCATTGATAAACTTTATAACACAACAAAGTCTATTGGGTATTTCATCACCTCAATATTGTAATTATTCTCAAATCGAATCTACAATTTCATTGGTTAGTTTCACTTCAAATATTTCTCAAATGGATTCTGGTTTATCAAATAGATCTATAACCTTTGATTTTGTAGCAAAAGATAGTATTTGGGGTTTAAAAAAAGATCAATTTCCAATTGTTTATTTAGTTTCAGATATATTTAAATCAGTTCAATGTGTATCTAAAATTATATCTTTAAATAACGATAGTGGTGTTTACCAATGTACAATTGGCCAATTACCATTGGGATTTGGGTTCCCAACTGGTTTGAGTCTATCAGTTTATGGTTTCATTAATAATGGTGGTCAATTCGCTGGTTTCTCAACCTCAATGTTAAATAGTAGTGGCTTCCAAAGTTTTATTGATGTTCCAAATTATAATTCAAATACAATATCAATTACTGGTGTTAGTGAGGTTAATAATTTAGGTGGTGATTTCTTGATTTATGGAACTGCATTCTCCTTAATTAATTCTGTGAAAGCTACATTTTCAAATGGTTCTCAATATTTCTGCGATTTTACAGCTTTCCAAAATAGTGTTATTAAGGTTTTAAAATTCCCAGCTGGTATCAATGATCCTTTTACAATAATTGGAAATGGTGTTACGAATGAATTTTTAGTAACACCAATTAATTATAATTTTAACTATACACCAATAGAAACACAATCTCCAATTGTAACATCTTCACCTCAAAAATGTAAAGGTTCACCAGAGTGTGGTGGAACATCGAATGGATATTGCTCAATATCTGGTTGTGTTTGTTATCCACCATGGATTGGTATTGATTGTACATCTCAAATTATTACTGTACCTCCACCATTGGTTGATTCTGAAAAACCAGCTACATCGATTGATGTACCAAATAAATCAAATGGTAATAACATTACATCCATTATATCAATCGTTGCATTGAGAGAAATCAATTCAATTAATGGTGAAGAAATTAAAATTCATTATTTTGGGAAATGGTTATATAGTAATATCTCTCAGTCAGTATCACAATACACAAGTAACATCACTAATGGTGGTAAAACAACAACGGTTGTGGCCACATTGGAATGGTTTACTGTTGGTAAAAATATTTCATTTGCAAATGAACAAATAACAATGAATCCATTCAGCATGAAATATACTATTGAACTTTCATCATATGCTTTTACAAATTCTTTATCTCATTTACAAGTGGTGATGTCTGCTCAAATTCAATCTAGTGAAAAAAATATTTGTTCAAACAAAGATTTTGGAAATACAACAACTCAGAATTTAAACTATATTAAATTACAAGTTGCATCCAATAGTTTCTATGGAAGATATATTAAACGTGGTATTGTTGATGGTAAAATCGTTAATGTAGAAAATGAAATTTTAGATTCAAAATTTAATGTTGTTCAAGCCGAAAATACTGTTCAATCCTATATTGGTATTTTAATTGGAAAATATGAAAATTATGCAACAATCGATCCTGACTTCTCCATTTTAATTGACTCAAACTCTGCCAACTCTAACTCTCCAAATTCAATTTGCGCCCCAAATTCAAAACTTAAAACTAATCAACTTGTTGGTATTATCATTGGTTCTGTTGGTTTCCTGACACTTTTAATAATTATTATATTCCTAATGTATAAATCATCTCATTGTTTATTTATTAAAATTATTTTTTATAAAATTACCAGAAAATCAAAACTTTAAAATAAAATGAATTTTTGTAACTTTATTTATAATTTTTTTTTTTTTAAATTTAAAAGGTTTATTTAGTTCTGTTTGTTTTGTGTTACGAAAAATATCATCTAGTTTTGATTATTTTAGGTAAAGTTTATAATTCTAATCTGTTGGTTTTATTTTGTTGATTTCCAGTAGGGCTTACGATTGGAGGTTTTTTTTTTTTTTTCTTAAAAATTAATTATTTGGTTACGAGTTTTTTTTTTTGGATTAATCGCGATTTCTGTTAATTTATTCTGTTGATTGTTCTGTACGTTTTATTCTGTCTTTTTTTTTTTTTTTAATATATTTATTGTTGTTCGGTTGGATATTATTGATTTCAAGTTATTATTTTTTTCTTTTTTTTTTTTTTTTTTTTTTTTTTTTTTTTTTTGGTTTTTTATACAATAATACGAAGATTTGTATTAAGATTGTTACTATTTAATCTATTATTACTACGATTACGACCTCTGGTCACATATAATACTGAGACGATAGTTGTAGAGGTTGGAGGGTAAAAATAAGAATCCAAACTAACCAAATAACTACGAAGCAATAACTCTTTCATGAACTGTACACCTTGAGTATTGATATTGTTATGGTTTAATTGAATTGAAGCCAATGATTGATTGTACCACAGGGCTTCACATAGGGCTTTGGCTCCATCGTTTGTGATTCCATTACCTGAAAGGTTCAATTCAGTGATTGATTGATTTTGTTTTAGAGCTTCGCTAAGGGCTCTGCAACCCTCGTCACCAATTTCATTTCCACGTAATTGAAGATCGGTGATAGTTGAATTTTGACGTAATGCTTCACCGAGACGTTTTGCACCAATTGGTCCTAGTCCGTTGGTACACATTGATAATTTTGAGATTTTTTTATTCATCGCCAAACCTTCAGCGATATGGGTTGCACCAAGATGACCAATCTCTGGATTTATTGAAAGATCAAGGATCTCCAAGGATCTATTAGTTTTCAAGGCGTTACCAAGTGAAGTGGCACCATTTGCGCCAATGTTATTGAAAGCCAAAGATAAATTAATGATTGAATGATTTTGTGACAAAGCATCGCCCAATTGAACGGCACCTTTGTCGCCAATCGAGTCACCGGTCAAATCGAGATAGGTTATAGAATTACTGACAGACAATGCTGCGGCCAATGGCTTTAAACCTTTGTAGTTGAACTCATTTCTAGACATATCTAGATAGGCGATGGTTTGACTGGCCTGAATACCTTCAGAAATGTATTTCATACTCTCGGGTGATAGTTTGGTGTCACATAAATTTACAGAGGCAAGGCATGGATGTTTTCTAATAGCCTCACCAACATA
>CM069767.1:4240000-4247500 GCA_036169595.1 Dictyostelium firmibasis
ATTAAAACTTGATTATTCTGGTTAAAGATTAATGCCCCAACACAACTTCTATATTTTGCCTCATTCATTTTTACACAAGTTTAAATATTTTATAGTACAATATATATTAAGTATTATTATTTTAAAACTAAACAAAATAAATAAATTATAATTTAACAATAAAATATGTGAATTAATTAAAAAAAAAAAATAAAAAAAATAAAAAATATATGTTCAAACACCACACCCCATTCAAAATTAGAAAAATTTCAAAAAAAATTTGAAAAAAAAAAAATATAAAAAATAAAAAAATAAAAATTAAAAAATATATTCAAATAAATTATTTAAAATTAAATATTTTTATAATTACCCTTTTAGTGGATATTAATGGCTATTTTTATTTATTATATTATTATTATTATTATTTTTCTAATTTAATTTTTTTTTTTTTTTTTTTTTTTTTTTAAAAATATCTGAAATCCAGGTTTTTGATTATTTTACGATAATAATCCTCATTTATTTAAATTATTTTGAAAAAACCCTTATTTTTTTAAGAGCCCGCCATTAATTCAGTTTTTTATAATTTTTTTTCCCATGTACCTTTTAATCTTCAATAAAAAAAAAAAGTAAAAAAAAAAAAAAAAATAATTGAGGCGATTGGGGGCGCATGTATGGTATTGCCCAACTAAAAACTAAAAAAAAAAAAAGTAAAAAAAAAATCTTTGTCTTGTAATCTAAAATGCAACGTTTTTTTTTTTTTAAAAAAAAAGCATTTTTTATTATTTTTTTTTATTATAATTTTTTTCAAGTCTTAATTTGTTACTTTTTGAAAAAAAATTTGGTTTTATTGTTATATTTGTTTTTTTTTTTTTTTCTCTCATTTTTTATTTTTTTTGTTTCTAATTATAAATTTTTTTTTAATTTTATTTTTAATAGTATTCCTTTCTAAGCTATATTTTGAGCACTCAAAAGCTTGGAAAGGTGGTACTATATGAATATAAGTCCCAATTGTTATACAGGCAATTATAGGACCAACCATATATGGCCAAATTTTATTGAAAATTCCAGTTACAATAGCAGGGCATAAACATCTAGCAATATTAAATCCAAATATGTAATTTGGAGATATACCAGAAGAAGAAATTATTGAGAATCCAAGTGTTATAGATATGAAAAATGCACCTAATGCTCCACCAATTATTGGTGTTTGCCTTCTATCCAATGCAGTACCAAATGCAATATATAAATTTAACATTGAAAACATAAATTCCATTCCCAAAGCTCCACCACTACTAATATCCTCACCATAGGTACACATACCTAAGTTTGTTCTTTTCATAACTTCAAATGGAACAATACCTCTTAAAATAGCTGATCCAATAATACCACCTATGATTTGAAATATAATATAGAATAAACATCTTATAACTATTATAATTATATTCATGAATGTGAGCGTGTATATATATATGTGTGTGTGTGTTAGAAATATTTAAATAGTTAGGGAATTTTTATTAGCATAGGGATATATAAAAATATAGATAGATATAAATATAAATATAAATATAAAAACATACATGATGTATAACCCGAAAAAAAAGTAGCAATTGTAATTGAAGGATTTAAATGACCACCACTCACAGGAGCACAAGTTAAAATTAATAAATATAATAATGGTACATGTAAAACAGCAGAGGTTGCTGGTACCCTATAGTTTGGAACAGAGTTTAAAACAGTTTCACCACTAAAATCATTTAGATTTGAAACATAGGAATAGTCAAAAAAATTAACTGATGATATGAAAATACCAATTGACATAAATAAAAATAATGCTGTTCCAATCATTTCTGTAACTGATGCCTTATATAATTTACTATCAAATAGTTCATTATATCCTGATATCCTTATAATATTGTTTATAACTCTATCTTTGAATCTCACTGTTTTTAATTTTGTTTTTTCTTCATCACCATTTTCATTAAAAAAATCATCATTATCATCATCATAATAATAATATTCATCATCTTTGAATGATTTAGGTGATATTAGTGTACTACTCGTATTATTATTATTATTACTACTATTGCTGTTGTTTTTACTGTTATTGATTTTGTTGTTTTTGTTTATATTACTATCAGAATTACTTTTGTTTTTAAAATTACTGTTATTTGATTCAATGTCTGAGTTCATTGGTATTTCTAACTCTGTATCACTTGTAATTTCAATATCATTTGAGTGGTTTTGATTATTTTCATTTTCATCAAAATTGTGTGAATGAGGATGATTATGATCGTTATGGTATTGATGATCATGATGATTATTATTATTATTTTTATGATAATGATGAAGAGTATGACAATTTATTTCATGTCTTTTCCCATAATCATTATATTCATCATTATTGTTTTCACCATACCTTATTAAACTAGCATACTTGTAAAATGGAGCAGATGGATCATATCTAATTTTTTTTCTTCTTCTCTTTGTGTTTGAACTATTACTATTATTTCTAATACTACTGCTACCAAAACTATTAAAAGTACTTGGACTTCTCTTATTTTTAATATTATTATTATTATTGTTGTTGTTGTTGTTGTTGTTGTTGTTGTTGTTGTTGTTGTTGTTGTTGTTGTTGTTGTTGTTGTTGTTGTTGTTGTTGTTTTTACTACCGTTGTTGCTATTGTTGTTGTTGTTGTTGTTGTTGTTGTTGTTGTTGTTTTTACTACCGTTGTTGCTATTGTCACTATTGTGGCTTTCACTATTCATTATTCAAATTCATAAAAAATGAAAAGTTTTATTAGATAAACACTTTTTGTGGTAATCTAAAAACATTGAAAAAAATGAAAATTTTATTAAAAATATTTCAAAATAGGTGTGTGTAGGATAATTAATTATTTAGTTTTATCTTAATGGTCAATTTGAAAAAAAAAGAAAAAGAAAAAAAAAAAAAAAAAAAAAGAATAAATACCAAATTTTTTTGGCCATAACAGAAAAGAAATTATCCAATAAAGTATTTTTATTTTAAAAAACATTATTTCAACACCTTTTTAAAATTTATATTAAAAAGTTAATAAAAAAAAGTTTTGGTTCTTTTTTAAGCCTGAAATAGTATTGTTATTTTTTTCTATTTATTTTCTTCTTTTATATAATTTTTTGTTTTTAATCATGATTAAAAAAAAAAAATTGTTTTATTGATGCATTTATCTATTTTGGTTTATCAAAGCTGTGGATATTGGGAAATATGTAATTATTATTATTATTATTATTATTATTATTATTATTATTATTATTATTATTACTATTATTATTATTATTATTACTATTATTATTATTATTATTATTACTATTATTATTAAATATTCCCAATAGCTACAATAATTTTCAAATGGTAATTCTCATAAATTCAAAAAAAAAAAAAAAATTAAAATTTATTATGGTTAACTTAATTTTATTATTGTCGATAAGTAATTTTTTTTATTTTTTTATTTTTTTGAACTTCAAAATTATTTTAAAAAAAAAATAAAATAAAGGATTGGTTGTGGTTTTAATTTTTTTTATTCATTTTAAAATAATTTAAATGTCTTTTTTTGTCAAATAAATTTTTTTTTGCTCCAAGTTTAAAATTGTTGTGAGACAAAAAAAATAAATGAGTTGTTTTTTTTTTTATTTTTATTTTAAATTTTTTTTTTATTTTTTTTAATTTTTTTTTTCAATTTTTTTATTTAAAATACTGAAAAGTGAGAAACGCGACTCATTTGTTAATCTTTAGCCCAAACCCTATCGATTTTTTGATAACTGATTTGATTTCATTCAATTTAATTATTTTTTTTATTTTATTTGAACAAAATCAATAATATTAAGGGATAGAATAAATTAAAAAAAAAAAAAAAATGACACAAACTCAATTTCAAGTAGTAATTTTAGCAACAGACAAAGCATCAGGAAATTCTAAATTATCACCAATTGATGATACAATTCCACATTCATTATTACCAATTGCAAATAGACCTTTAATTTCATATCAATTAGAATTCTTAGAAAAAGCTGGTTTTGAAAGTAAATAATCATATGATTTCATTATCGTTATAATTTACAACCTCACCTTCATTAATTATCACTCACTATCATTCATTATATATATTATTTTAACTTATTAATATCTTTATTTTGTTAATAATTTACAGCTAAAACTGAACCAGTCATTATTGTAGTTAATGAAACATCTCAAGAAAAGATTAGACAATATGTATCAGAAATTTATAAAGGAAAGATTGAAGTTGAATTCTTTGTTTTAAAGGATCAATTAGGAACTTGTGAAATTTTATATAGAATTAGAGATAAAATTAGAGTAATTATTAATCATTTTAATTATTATTATCAATAAAAAAAAATATAAAAAAAAGTTGAGAAAAAATATAGAATAAAAGTAAAATACTAATTCATTACATATTTATACACATAAATATTAAAATATCAATTCAAATTAATATAGTTGGAATATTTTATAGTATTAAATGCAAATTTAGTTTTAGAGGATACATTCATTAGACAAATGGCAGATTTACATAGAAAAGAAGAAAGTTCACTTACAGTTTTATTGAAACCACCAGCTCCAAAAGTTGAGCAAGGTAAAGGTAAAGCTGTACCTGAAACATTAACCAAACAAGATAATCTATTCACTGACTATATCGCTTTGGAAGAGAAAAGTCAAAAAATTGTAATGATGGAACCTGCCACTGAAGTTGAAGAAGAATTAAACTTTAATAAATCATTATTAAAATAGTAAATATCTATAATAATAATATAATAATAATAATAATAATAATAATAATAATAATAATAATAATAATAATAATAATAATAAATAATAATAATAATAATAATAAATAATAATAATAATAATAATAATAATAATAAATAATAATAATAATAATAATAAATAATAATAATAATAATAAATAATAATAATAATACTAATATTTAATTATTTTTATAATTGGTTATTAGTTTCCCAAATTTAACAATTTATACAAATTTACAAGATACTCAACTTTATATCTTTTCAAGATGGGTATTAGATTTAATTGTTGAGGATCAAAAAGAAAAATATCCATTATTCTTTGATATTAAAAAACATTTAATTCCATACCTATTATCATGTCAAATTCCAAATATTAAACGTAAGAGACCTTTACCATCAAGTGCATTCAATCAAGATCAAACACTCTCTCAAACAATGTCATCAACAACTTCACCTTTTGATCAATTCTCTGAATTAAATGGTCAAAAGAATAAAACAATTAAATGTTTTGCTCATTTATTAAAAAATGAAGGTTATTGTATGAATGTTAATACAATTAAAAATTTCCAACAAATTAATAGAGATGTAAGATATTTTAAAAGAAAAAAAAAAAAAATACAATAATATTCAAATATATTTTTATAATATTAATGATGGTTTTTTTTTTTATTTAGATTGCAAAAGGTGATTTACAATATTTACCAAATGAACCAAAGTCAGAAAAGAATTATTTTATCGACCCAACTGCAAATGTTGTACCAACACAAGTTGGACCACAATGTGTAATTGGTACAAGTACAACATTGGGTGCTAAATGTAGTGTTAAAGTCTCAATCATTGGTAAACATTGTAAAATTGGTGACGGTGTTCGTATTGAAAATTCAATCATTATGGATCATGTAATCATTGAGGATAGATGTGTTGTTAATAGTTCAATCATTTGTAATGATGTTAATATTAAAGCTGGTTCTTCAACTGTTGGTCAATATTTAACTAAATAAATAAATTTAAAAAAAAACGAGTAAATTATTAAAAAATAAAAAAATTAATGATGTATACTTTTTTTTTTATTTTTTTTTTTTATAAATATAATTGTATTTATTAATTGTTTTTTATAAATAATTTTTCTTTTTTAGTATTATTGATACTTTTTTTTTTTTTAAAAAAAAAATAAAAAAAAGAAATGGATATTGTATTTTTTATATATAATTTTTTTTTGTTTTATTTTTTCTTGTTTTTTTTTTGTCTTTTTTTTATAATGTAAAATGCAAATAATTATTTTGGAATTATTTTTTTTTTTTTTTACATTTTATCCCAAGACCAAACTTTAAGATTACTAGCTAATGAACCAGTGAATAATTGATTTTGATTTCTCCAAAGACAAAGAATGGAGGATCTTGTATTGAGGGAAGCTAAATTTTCGTATTTGTCATGACTGAAAACTTGTAACCAATCACCGCTACCAGCAAAGATACCTTGATTGGTGACGTGAAGAGTTTCGACACGATCTTTACATTTGATGGTATTGACACAACGTGTAGTTTTGAGATCCCAAACTCTGATAGTTTCGTCGTGGGAACCACTGTAGAGCATATTGTTATGAGCGTATAATGTTTTGACCCAACCTTCGTGACCTTGGAAATTGGTGAGAATGGTACCAGTTGCTAAATTCCAAACGTAGATTTGTTGATCGTTGGAACCAGAGAATAAGAGATTACCCATTGCACAAACAGACTTGATGGCACGAGTGTGACCCGATAAAGTTTTAACGCATTCGTACGATCTCATATCCCATACTTTAACGGTCTTATCGTTACAACCGGTGTACAATAGATTATCTTGAATGTAGATGGTGTTGACTTCATTGCTCTCTTTGATCTCTTTAACAGTCTGTTGAGTATTGATATCCCATTCCTTCACCATAGAGTCTGCACCTGCTGTCAAAACATTCTGTTCAAATCCTGGACGTTTAATGATCGATCTAATAGATTTACCATGTGCTTTAATATTGGTGACATGTTTCAATTCCACTGCATCCCAAATACCGATTTGACCATCATTTGAACCACTGTACAATCTTAAACTATCACCAGTGATACATTCCGATTGTAAACCTCTAACTGTGTCAATATTCTTTATTGTTGTTAAATCCCATTTTTCAAACTCTGAACGATCTGGTGTTTGTTCCATCGATGATGTAGATGTTGATTCTGGTGTTGGAACATTCGATGATGATGATGAAGATGCTGATGATGGTTGAATTGGTTGTTGAGGTGGTGGTGAATTTCTGACTTGAATTGAAATTGGTGCTGCATTTGTTGTTGAAGATGATGATGAAGATGATGATACGCTACTACTATTTATGCTGCTGCTGTTGCTGCTACTGCTATTATTTATATTATTATTTATATTATCTTGTTCTAATTTTACATTACTATGATTTTCTTTTGGTGGTGATACAGGTGATGATTTATTTACTACATTTGATTGTGAAGGTGTTTTTACAATTTGAGGTACAGGTTTAGAACTTGGTGAAGAAGGTGATGCAGGTGCTTGCTTATGTAGATTATTACCGGATGGTTGTTTAACGAGCGGTGGAGATGGTTTACTTTTTTGTTGTTGTTGAGCTCTAATTCTTTCCAATTGTTCTTGAAGCATTTTCTCTTCATCGTCCAATGAGATTGGTTGTTGAGCACCACCACCATTTCTAAAGTAATTCA
>CM069767.1:4252500-4262500 GCA_036169595.1 Dictyostelium firmibasis
GAAAATTATTACGTTGAATAGGAGTAATTTTATTTATTCTCTATAAGAATAAAATACAATTGGTAGTTTTTTTTTTTTTTATATTTTAATAAAATAATATATTACTTAATTTTTTTATATTTTTTTTTTATTTTTTTTATTTTTTTTTTATTGGTGTTATAAGAATTAAAATAATAATAATTAAAATTATTTTAAAATGAAAAAGAAAAAATAAACAAGTTTGTTAAATAGTAAAAAAAAAAAAATTATAATTAATTAAATAGAAGTCAATTCATTTTTTTTATTATTTTTTTTATTTTATAATATTTAGAATTTCATTTGATAATGTTTACATATTGAGGTAGTAAGAATTTTATTTTTTTTATTTAAGGGTGTTTCGCCAAATATAATGCTATGGGTTCCATTTTTGTTAGTTTTTTTTTTTTCAAATTAAATTTTTTTATACAATTAAATATTTGAACAAGTTTTTTTTTTTTTTTTTCAAAATTTATTTCAATTTTTTTTAAAATAAAATCTGTTATAACTCTATCCATTAAATATTAATTAACTAAACCACTAGATTTTTTATTTTCAAAAAAAAAAAAAAAAAAAAAAAAAAAAAAACCATAAAATCTAGCTCTCCAATGATAATAAAAAATTGAAAAAAAAAAAAAAGTTAAAATATTTAAAATATTTATATAAAACCATTGAAATATAATATTTTCCGAATTCATTTCCTTCATTAAATAAACTATGTACCCCCAAAATAAAAATAAAAAAAACATTTATTCTTTTTTAAAAAGAGTAATGGAAGATTAAGAGGTTAATTTTTTATGAAAAAAAATAAAAAATAAAAAAAATAAATAAACCATTTCAAAAAGATTAATTATTAATTCATTAAAAATGAATCACCATTAGAATTTTGAAAGATTTTAAATAATAATAATAAAAAGGGGACTAATGAATTTATCATTGGTGTTTTTGATTTGATTTTTTATTTTAAATATAAACAAATTTGAAAAAAAAAATGAATGGATACAATTAAGAAGTTATATGGTTTTTTATTTGAAAATCATGTTTTTATTATTTTTTTTTTTTTTTACATAATTTTTATTAACCATTGGATAAATCTTCACTTCTATATTAATTTAATTATTATTTTTATTATTTTTATAATTTTTGGATAAAAATGTTTATTATTACTATTACTATTATTATTATTATTATTATTATTAATTTCTTATAGATATCAAAAATTAATCCTTTTTATTATTTTTTTTTTTATTTCTTTTATTTTTTTATATATTTATTTATTTTTATTTCTTTTGTTTTTATTTTTTTTATTATTTCTCATGATTATTTAAATAGTAAGTTAAATTATTATTTTTATTTTAATTATTATCAAAATAAAATTATTTTTTTATATTTTTAAAAAAAAAAAAAAAAGGTATTTCAAATTTTATTTGTTAAATTTCTACAAATATATATATTTCAAAACTATTTTAATACTCTAATCATAATGATAAACATAAATTTAAAATCAGTTGTGCATAGTTTTGGTTTTTTTTCATGAAATAATTTAAATTTTTGCCATCATTAATTTTTTTTATTTATTTATTTTTTTTTAAAAAAAAAATTTGGTGTTATTAAACACCCAAAATATAAAAAAAAAAAAAATAAAAAATAAAAATAAAAAAATTAAATAAATCACCACCTCACACACACACATATATATATATATATATATATATTTATATATATTATATATCATTATCAATTTATAATTATTTACATATGAATTCATATAATTTTATAACCCCATCCTTTTAAAAAGGTGGTCTCACTTAATATTCATTATTTAATTAATTTAAATTATTTTTTAATTTTAATATAATGAAAATGGGAATAAAAAAAAAACAAAAAAAAAAAAAAAAAAAATAATAAACATTCAAAATTAATCAAATAAACAATATTAAAAATTTTCATTATCAAAAAAAATAAAAAAATTAATTGAAAATTAATATTTATATAATTTCTGTAATAATGGTAATGATTAAAGTATTTTTTGATTATACTTCGGTTTTTTTCATATCTTTTTTTTTTTTTTTTTAATATCAAATTTTAAGAATAAAAATAAAATCAATATAAATAATAATAATAATAATAATAATAATAATAATAATAATAATAATAATAATAATAATAATAATAATAATAATAATAATAATAATAATAATAATAATAATAATAATAATAATAATAATAATAATAATAATAATAATAATAATAATAATAATAATAATAATAATAATAATAATAATAATAATAATAATAATAATAATAATAAAATGTTAAAAACAAAAATAAAATCACCTGGTAACAATAAAATTATATTAAAAAGTTTTTTTTTTTTTTTTGGAAAATCTCAAGAACCTTAAAAACAACTTCGTTTTTTTTATTTTTTTAAGTTAATTTTGTTCATTATCTTTTGTGATTAAAAAATTAATATAAAAAAAAAGACAAATATATCAAAAAAAATTATAAATAAAATTAAAAAAAAAAATCTTTGGGATTCAAACAAGATTTATACCCCCCTCCTCCTTTTTCTGGGGGACTGAAAAAAAATTATATTTAATATTTTTTTTTTTTTTTTTTTTTTTTTTTTCTCAAATTTGAGAAAACAAAAATAGTGTTAATACACCATGCTTAAAAAAAAAAAATCATTTGTTCAGTGTAACACTGCTTCAACAAATTGGTACTAAAAAAATAGTTGAAAAAAAAAAAAATATCAAAAAAAAAAAATCAAAAAATAATATTTATTTATAACTTTTTAGTAATAAATGAAATAACAAGTTATATTATCATTTTACATAAAGCAATTAACGCTTGGTACTATTCAATTTTTAATCATTAGTATAAATATCTTCTTTTGTTTTTATTTTTTTTAAAATTTTTTTTAATTTTTTTTGTTCTTAAAGTTGTGTCTTTAATTAAAAAAAGATATTTCTATATTAAAAAAAAACAACACACTAAAATTATATAAATATAAATATTAATATTAATATTACAATACAGAAAATAAATATAAAATATTTTAATTAAAGAAGTGAAAAAAAAATACAATAATAAATAAAATAAAATAAAAAAGTAATAATAATAATAATAATAATAATAATAATAAAATAATAATAATAATAATAATAATAATAGTAGTAAATAAGAATAAGCAATTAAATAATGGAAGGAGTATTATCATCATTATTAGCATCGTCATTAATTGTTGGATTTCCATCGTTAATATTTGTATGTTCAATATTAATCTATTACTATCTATGCATAATGAGAAAGAAAATCTTATCAAAGGATTCATTACAGCCAGTAATAGGAGTGTATATAATGAGATGTATTTATTCGATTACTCAATACTGGGAGATGATAATACCACAAATTAAACTATATAGAATTTCAAATGATTATATTGTTTTTCAATGTCTATCAGTAGTTTTCACATTAAAAGTAATGGATTATTTAAAAAATGGTCCTAAAACTATTAGAGAATTATCACAGTTAACAAAATCAAGCGAAAAAAATTTATTTAGAGTAATGCGTGCTCTAACTCAAGAACACATTTTTAATTATAATCATTTAAATAATACATTTTCATTAAATTCTTGTTCAAAATTATTAAGTTCACCACCACCACCACCACCATCAAATATGTATTATAATAATAATATTAATAATAACAACAACGAAATTAATAATAATAATAATAATAATAATAATGGTATATTCTCAACAAATGATGAAGAATTAGGGTGTATATTTTCAATGTTAAGTTATCCAACATTTATTGATGCATGGAGATCATTAAAAGAATGTATTGAAACTGGTGTTAGTGGATTTCAAACTAAACATGGTATGACATTTTTTCAATATATTGATGAAAAAGATACCTATATAAAAAAGATATTCGATTCAGCTATGAGACAAAGAAATTATGCTACTAAAATCCATACACAAATTACACATGGATATGATTTCTCAAAGTATAAAAAAATATGTGATATTGGTGGTGGTATTGGGTTCCTTGGATTCGCAATCGTAAATAAAAATCCAGATGTTGTTGTATGTGTATTAGAATTAGAAGAAACTGTTAGAAATGGATTAGAACAAAGTAAAGTAGATGAAAAGAAACAAAGTATAATTGAAGAACAAAGATTAGTTTTTAAAAATGGCAATATGTTTATACCAAGATCAATACCATCTGCCAATCTCTATATTTTGATGCAAGTAATCCATGATTGGAATAATTATGATGCAATTAAAATTCTATCATCAGTTGCATCAGCTATGAGATATGAAAGAAATCAAACTGGTCAAATACCAAAACTTTTAATTATAGATTCAATATTAGATGATAATATAAATAATGATACCTATAAACGTTCTTGTATTCCTGATATCATTATGATGGCAATAGTTGGTGGTGAAGAAAGAACTTTATCTGAATGGAATCATTTAATTAAAGAAAGTGGATTACAAATTTTATCAATTAAAAAATTTAATCGTCCACCATTTTTATCAATAATTGAATTAACAATTATTTAAATATAATTAAAAAATATAAAATAAAAAATCAATTATTAATAATATTTATACTATTTTCATTTTATTATTATTATTATTTATTATTTATTATTTATTATTTTGATTTATTTTTCAAAATGTTTATCTAAATTTGTTAATGCTTTATCTAAAATATCAAAACCTTCTTTTAATTCTTTTTCATTAATTGTTAATGGTGGATTTGTAAAGAAAGATGACCAACGACAAAGAGTGTATAAACCATTATCAACGAAATCTTGAGATAATTTAGCCATAGCTGGATGAGCTGGACCATTATATTCTACAAATGGTTCACCTTTTGAATTCTTTTGAAGTTCAACTGTACCGAATAAACCTAATGAACGATAACCTTTAACTGTTGGATGACGTTGTTTCAATTGTTCTAAATGTTTTTTCATTACTGGTTCTAAAGTTTTAACATTATCTAATACACGATTTTTTAAGAAATATTGTAATGCTGCGTATGCTGAAGCTAATGTAACTGGATGACTGTTATAGGTTGAACCTATACCAATTGGGTTGACTTTAAAGTAATCTGCAACACGACCACGACAACCAACTGCACCTAATGGAAGGTAAGCACCATTGATACCTTTGGCCATTGTAACGATATCTGGGATTACATTATCGGAATTCATAAAACCAAACATTTCACCAGTTCTACCGAATCCATTCATAACTTCATCACAAACCATTAGAATACCAGTTTCATCACAAATCTTACGAATACCTTCTAGGTAACCTTTTGGTGGTTTAAGGATACCATTGGTACCAGTAACAGGCTCAATGAAAATAGCTGCAATATTTTTTGCACCCTCATAGGATATGGTTTCACGTAAATATTTGAGTGACATTTCTGTGATTTGTTCTTCAGTTTCACCCCATTTGAAGCTGTATGGATATGGATCCATAAAGTGGACAACACCACTTGCACCAGGTTCACTATTCCAACGACGTGGATCACCTGTTAATGTCATAGCACCTAATGTTGCACCATGATATGAACGATAACGTGCTAAAATCTTATGACGACCAGTGAAAAGACGTGCCATTCTCATTGCGGTTTCATTAGATTCTGCTCCACCACTTGTATAATAGAAATGATTGATATCACCTGGAAATAAATCAGCCAATAACATTGATAATTTAGCTTTAATTGGTGTAACAATGGAACATGGATATGCATATGCTGCTGATCTTAATTGCTCTTCTACTGCTTTAATTACTTCCTCTGGTACTGTATGACCAAGATTTGAACACATTGCTTGTGAATTGAAATCAATATATTTCTTACCATCTGTATCATAAAAATAAACACCTTCACCTTTTTCCATGATCAATGCTTTATTTGCTGCTGCCTCTGTTGGATTCCATGAAAATAATGTATTATCCTTAATTGTTTGAATAATTTCTTGTTTATTAAATTTCTTTTCTGAAATTTTTAAATGTTTTTTATAAATTTCTATAATAAAAAAAATAAAAAAATTATAAATGAAAAATTAGAATGTGTGTTTGTGTGTTTTTTTTTTTTTTTTTTTTTTTTTTTTTTTTTTTTTTTTTTTTTTTTTTTTTTCGATCGAAAATTTACCATCATAGTTAACTTTTGATGAAAAATTACATTGAGTAGTTTTAATAGAGTTAATTAAAACTGATGAAGTCTTAATATTTTTAATAACACCTCTTGTGATCATTGTGTGATTATTTTTTTTTTTCTTAAATTTACAATGAGGAAAATTCAAAAAAAAAAAAATTAAAAAATAAAAAAAAAAAAAAAAAAAAGCGATTGCTGGTAGATATTTTTCAAATAAAAAATTGATAATAAAAAATAAAAAAAATTTCAAAAAAAATTTCAAAAAAAAGTCAAGCGACCAAATGACACCAGACAATAGAGATACAAATAAAAAAAAAAAAAAAAAAAAAAAAATAAAAAAAAAATAAAAATAAAAATAAAAAGAAAAAATGCTATTAGTTTTTTTTTTTTTTTTTTTTTTTATTTTTTTATTTGTATAACTATTTGTATTTAATTATTTTTTTTTTTTTCTTTATTTTTAAAAGAAATAAGGGGCAACAAAATATCTAATACCAAAACCAATACATGAACAAAAACCTTGGAAAATTAAAAGATAAACACAAAGTTTTCTTTCGGTTAATGGTCCAGTAATCATTAAAAGTAAATTTATAATTGTGAGATTTGTTGGAATTGCTTCCATTTTACCAGTTTCTGGATTGAATTTTGGTACTCTATGTCTTGGACATGGAATTATACCAAATAATTGTGGTACTGAATAAAGGAAATTTAAGATCTATTTTTTAAATATTTAAATATAAAATTATTTAATTATTAGTGAAAAAAAAAAAAAGAAAAAAAAAAAAAAAAAAAAAAAAACTAAAATTTAATGATAAAAAATTAGTCAAAAGAAAAATAAAAAACTTACTTGAGGGATAAAGAATAATAATAAAGTTTTACTAAAATGGCAAAGGATTGCAACTACAGCGAAACACATACCAGAGAAATATGTATAAGTATCGCCAACAAATACACGAGAAGGATACCAATTATAAAAGAGTAAAGAAATGGTTGTGAAAAGGAATGGAATCATTAAAATCAAAGAGAATAAATGTGGTGAAACGGTTGATATAGCTGAATTGGTAGCAGCAGTGGAGAGTGGTGAATGTGATGCAATTGTTAATTCAATTAAATTATGAATTATAATTGATGTGGCTATTACAACTGATTGACCAACCTCTAAACCATTGATACCAGCTAAAATATTGATACTATTGGTGCAAAAGATTGCCAACATCAATAGATAGATACGATAAAAGATACCCAAATCAAATACCATACCCAACCATTCTCTCAATGGTACTGGGAAATTAATATCTGGTACAACAACGGTTGTACCACCTGCATATGCAACTAACAATGGTAAACTTGCAAACATTGGTAATATTAATTTGTATCTCCATCTTAAATTTAATACATCATCACCAAATCCTAATAAAATCATAAAACAAATCGATGTCAATGCTGCATTATATTCACTTAATTGAATAGTCTCTGGGAATGAAAACCATTGAAATGTTTGAAATAATATAACACATACTAAATAAACTACTGCAACACAAATACCTAATGATTCTGGTCTATAAAAAAAAATAAAAATAAAAACAATAAAATAGTGTATTTATATACGTTATTATATGTTAAAAATGATAAATTTATGATATATAATAATAATAATAATAATAATAATAATAATAATAATAATAATAATAATAATAATAATAATAATAATAATAATAATAATAATAATAATATGATTGAACATCAAATCAAAAGTAATAATAATAATTGATATTTACATTTTTTTACCAGAAAACTTTGGATCACCTCTTTTATTTAAATCCATACCAGTTAAATTTGCTTGTGAAGTTAATTCGGCAACTGATGGTATTAATTTATAGGTTAATAAACCTGCACCAAATGAAAAGAAACCACTTTGAACAATGATCCATTGAAGTGATACATTTGGTAAATAGATTAATAATAGAATTGGTGGTAAACAACAAATACCAATAAATCCTAATAATGATTTATCAAATATCATTTTTTTATTTACATATATCTATCTCTCTTTTTTTTTTTTTTTTTTTTTTTTTTAAAAATATAATACAAATTTGAAATAAATTAATGAAATTAAAAAAAAAAAAAATATAAAAATAAATAAAAACTGAAAAAATGAAATTGAAAAAAAAAGGAAAAAAAAAGAAAATCTTTTTTTTTTTTTTAATTTAATTTTTTTTAAATGAGTCACCATCACCAAAATGTTTCACCTTTTTTTCTTTTCCATTTAAAATTCTATTCTAAAGAAATACTACTGAAAAAAAAAAAAAAAAAAAAAAAAAAAAAAAAAAAAACTATAAAAATAATGCGATGATGATGTTTTTGTCACCGTCGATGTGTATTATTTCGAACTTGAACCTATTGATTAAATCTAATCAATTTTTTTTTTTAGTTAGATTAAATCAATAGGTTCAAGTTCGAAATAATACACATCGACGGTGACAAAAATATCATCGCGGACATGTTAAGTAGAGACGCTAGGTTTGCAGAACATACCATTTTTTTTTTTTTTTAGTTTTTATTTATTTAAAAATACCAAAAATCAATAGAAATAAAAAAAAAAAAATAAAGTTATTGTATCTCAATTTCCTATAAATTCCAACATTCTTTTGATAACATTTGGGGAGGCATTAATACCTCTTATTCAAAATGGAAGTTGGTTTTACTAATAACTTCATTCGCAAATGTAGTGGAAAATTTACAAATATAAATTCTACAATTGAGGAATAATAAAAAAAAGAACTATTTATTTTTCTTTTTTTTTTATTTTTTTTTATCGATATTATTTTATATTTTTGTTGACAAGTTTTTAATAAAAAACAATAAAAACCAATAAAAAACAATAAAATAAAATAAAAAAAAAATAAAAAAAAAAAAAAAAATTTAGGGAGCGCCATTGTTAAACCATCACTTTTTTTTTTTTTATTTTTTTTTTTATTTTTTTTAATTTTTTATTTTTTTTTCACGAATCCACATTTTTTTTTTTTTTTTTTTTTTTTTTTTTTTTTTCAAAAAAAATATCATATTTTTTTTAAGTATTTTATTTAATATAAAAACAAGTACGTTTTGTACAGTTCTTTCAAAAAAAAATAAAAAATAAAAAATAAAAAAAGAATTACTAAATCCCCTAAAAAAGGTAAATAAATAAGAATAAAAAATAATAAAAAAAAAAAAAAAAATCAATTAAAAAAAAAAAAAAGATACACAAAAAAACAAGAAAACTATTGAAAAACAAAAAAAAAAAAAAAAAAAAAAAAAAAAGAAATCAATTTATTTTTTTTTTCATTTCCAAAAAACCGTCTTCACAAATAAATAAATAAATAAATAAATAAAAATAATAGAAATAAAAATATATATGTAATATTCAATAATAAAAAAAAAATAAAATAAAAAATAAAATAATAATTTTTATTCCTGTTTGAAAACGGATACGGCACTTCATTTCATTTCTATTGTTTTTACACAAAAAAAAAAAAAAAAAAAAAAAAAAAAAAAAAAGTGTATATCGACCAGGTTTTTAAAAATTTTTTTAATTTTTTAAATTTTTTAATTTTCAAAAAATAATTTTTTTTCTATTTTTTTTTTTTTTCTTTTTTTTTTTTTTTTTTTTTTTTGTTGACAAACAATTTTTTCACCAAAAATAACAAATATTAATACCAAAAAAAATTTCATTTACATCTGAAAATTCAGTTTTTAGATTAGATTTTAGTTTTTTTTTTAATTTTCTTTTTTTTTTTTTTTTATTTTTATTTTTTTTACAATAAA
>CM069767.1:4267500-4345000 GCA_036169595.1 Dictyostelium firmibasis
ATAATAAAAATAACACAACAACAACAACAACAACCAATTATAATAATAATAATATAAATTTGTTTTTTTTATTTTTTTTTATTTATAAATTTTTAAAAATAATAAAAATAAAATGAAATCCATATTAAAGAAAGCAAAACATTTCTTTCATACCAATGAAACAGCAAATGGAGAACATGGTGGTGAAAAAACAGCTAAAGAGAGTGAAAGTCAACATCATTATCATGATGAAAATGGTGCAAATCCACCAGATCAAGGAGTTGATGAAGCATCACATGTATCACAATCACAACCAACAACATCAACATTACAACAAACTTCGTCATTGCAACCATCATCATCATTGCACCAAATTCCTCAATCACAATCCAGTTTAGAGTTAACAAGTACAACCACTACAACCACAACTACACCATCAACACCAACAAAACAATTACCACCAACACCACAACAACAACAACAACAACAACAACACTCACAATTAAATAATAATGATATTAGTATAAGTACAAATACAAGTACAAATACAAATAATACCAATACAAATAATAATATAGATTCAACATTAACCACACCAGTACCATCATCAGAGAATTTAGCAACATTATCAACTTCAACAACTAGTGAACAGCAACCAAACACTCAATCAACTCCAAACAATGCAAATGCAAATGCATCGTCACCACCACAACAAACAACAACAAATTTATCAACTTCTACCACTACAACTGCCTCAACAACAAATGAAAATCACAATGCCAATGCCAACAATACACAAGAACAAACTGTATCACCAAATAAACCACCACAACCACCAAATGCATTGCCACAATCGTCATCAACATCAACATCGTCAACATCATTGTTAAGTAGTACATTTTCTAAATTTAAAATTAAACTTGGAAGCGGTTCAAAAAATAAAGACTCATCTTCAGCACCAGGAACACCACATAATATAAATAATAATAATACTGTATCATCATCAAATAAAAATAGATCAACCCTAGTTATAACACCAGGATCTGTAAATAATAATAACAACAACCAAAACAACCATAAAAACAACAACACAACACCAGATCACCCACCAGAAGAACAAAAACCAGTTGAAAAGGAAGTGATTACAATCGCAACAATAGCAGATTTCCCTGAGGATTGTCAAAAATTAATAAGAATATCTGGTATTCCAGAGGAGAAATTAATTAAAAATATTCAAATTTTAGCATATGTTTTACATTTTAGAACGGGTAGATTCTTTAAATTGGTTGACGAACCACCAAGAGAACCTAGAAAGAAATTTATATCTGAAAGATTTAATGATGGTGAAAAATTACTTGAACCTGTTGAACCAGCTTTATTAAAGAAAATGTATAAAGATTCTGATCAAGTTGGTAAAGGGTAAAAGTTTAATTTTAAATTTAAATTATTATTTGTAGTATTATATTAATATTAATATATATTTTTTATTTTTTTTTATTATTTTTTTAGTGGATTTGGAACAGTTTATTTTGCAAAGAGTACAAAAGAGAAAAGATTGGTTGCAATTAAAAAGATGCCACATATTACAAAGAGACAACAACAACAAAATTTTAGAGAGGCAGCAATTTTAGCAAAATGTGATCATCCAAATATCGTTAAGTTACATACGTGTCATATTGATAAGGATAGTAACCTTTGGATCGTTATGGAATTTATGGAGGGTGGTACATTTGAAGAAGCAGCAAAAGCATGGAAATTCAATGAGAACAACTTGGCATACGTTGCCAAGGAGTTATTGAAAGGTTTACAATATCTTCATGAAAATAATATGGTTCATAGAGATTTAAAGAGTGCAAACATTATGATGAGTGTTGAAGGTAAAGTGAAATTAATCGATTTCGGTCTTTGTGAAGATATTGCCTCTTCAACTCCAATGCATATGGTGGGTTCACCATTTTGGATGGCTCCAGAGATGATTCAACAAAAATATCATTCAACTCCTGTCGATATTTGGAGTTTTGCAATCTCTCTTTTGGAAATGGCAAACCAACGTCCACCAATGATGGAATCAGCTGTCAAAGCAATGTTTACTGTGGCCACTGATGGCGCTACTGGTTTCGATGATCCAACACTTTGGTCTGACTGTTTCAAGGATTTCCTTTCCCTTTGTCTTAAACAAGATCCAGCTGAACGTGCTACTGCCGAAGAACTTTTAAAACATCCTTTCATTAAAAAAGCTGATTCAAGAGATAATATGGAAAATATACTTAAAAAGATTTTCCTTACAAATTCTCTTATGAACTCTGGTTTCTAAAAAAAAAAAAGAAAAAAAAAAAGAAAAAAAAAAAAAAGAAAAAAAAATAAGAAAAATTTAGTAGAAAAAAACAAAAAACAAAAAACTTTTTTTTTTATAAAAAAAATATATTATCTATAAACCAAATTGGAATTTATTAATTGATTTGTTCATTTTATTATTAAATTATGAAATGGAAATGTTTTAATTATCCAAAATTATCACTTTAATGTAATACCACATTCAAAAAAAAAAAAATAAAAAATAAAATAAAATAAGAAACAAAAAGTAATAATAATAATAACAATAATAATAATAATATTAATATTAATAATAATAATAATAATAATAATAATAATAATAATAATAATAATAATAATAATAATAATAATAATAATAATAATAAAAATAATAATAATATATATTATTCATTTAAAAATTGTCTAGTATAAAATAAGTAAAATTAAATAAACAAAAAAATAATTATTCTTAAGGAAATATCATAATTTTTAAAAAATTTTATTTAATTATCGCTAATTCTTTCATTTTTCGTTTTTTCTTCATTCATTATTTTTTTCTTTCTTTATTCTTTTGATTTATAATGTTATTTACAATTAGCGAAGGCTGAATATGAATGTATAAATACAATCAATATTAATAAACCTCCCATTATTATTAAAAAAATAACTTTTGTGGGTTATTTGTTTAATGATTTATTCAACAACCAATTTATTTGTTGAATACATTGAATTAATGAATGCTTGTCTTTTAACCATTTCTAAGTTTTTGAGAGCATCTTGAATTAAATCTTTTGTTTCGGTATCATTTTTATTTTTATTTTCCCTGAAACCAACAGATACTCTACGTAAAGAATATTCTCTAAAGTTATAGCTTGAAAACTTTTTTGATTCTCTAACTAATGAACGATATAAATGTAAAACTACTGATTTTTGTGACATTCTTGTATAAACGTTTTATCTGTTTTTTTTTTTTAAAAAAAAATTATGAAAAACTTTTTTTTTAAAAAAAAATAAAAAATAAAAAAATATATTTTTTTTTTAAAAAAAAAACAAATTAATTTGTTGTCAAAAAAAGAAAAAAAAAAAAAGAAAAAGAATCATTCAAATAACTCAAAAAAAAAAAAGAAATAAAAATATATATTAAGAACTTCAAATGTTTGAAAATTTTAATAAGGATAAATGAAAAATGATTATTGGAATCCAATAAAAAAAAAAAAAAATAAAAAATAAAAAAAAAATAAAAAGTTTTGATATTAATTTTTATTTTGGTTATTAGAATTAAAATGTTTTCTTTTTAAATTATTTTATTTATATTTTTTTTTTGTTAAAATTTTTTTGTTAAAAAATCATTCCCCACTTTTCAAAGATTTTGTGGCTGGTTCGAAATTGGTTCATGGTAATGTAATCGATCAACTTTTTTTATTATGAAATATCTTTTTTTTATTTTTTTTTTTTTTTAAATTTTTTTTTTTTTATTTTTATTTTTTTTTTTTTCCATATTATAATAATTAACACAATAATAAAATGTCAGGAGATTTATATTCAGAGCTTATTGCAGGACAGGTACGTACCTATTAATTAATTATTAGTTGTATTAAAATTTCTACTTTTACTTTAAACTAATAACCAAAAAAATATTATCAATAAATTTAAAGGTTAGAGGTGGAAATCTTGGTATGTTTTTTATTATTTATTATAATTATAATTATTATTTATTATTTATTATTATTTATTTTATTTATTTAAAAATAGGAGGAAAGAATGGACAATTTGGATATTTAATAAAGAAAACTAAACCATCAAAACCAACACCAATTCCAAAGATTGATTTATCATTCACAATTTTCGATGGTACAATTAGTGAAGCACATGATGATAATGGATTATGTGATGCATATGTTGTATTGAAATATGAAAAACCTGATGGAGCTCAAAAAGCCTTCTATAGAAGTAATGTTTGCAGAAAAACATTATCACCAAATTGGGATGAAAAAGGTTCATATGGGTTGAAAAAAAATGTCAAACAATTAATTATTGAACTTTGGGATCAGGATTTATTGAAAAAGAATGATTATATCGGTAGTGCAACATTGGATTTCCAAAGTTTAATTGAAGATAAACCCTTGAATGGAAAACTTGAATTTCATGATAACTCTAAAAAATTAGTTGGTACTGTAAGATTTTATATTGGTCAAAAGTAAAATTTAAACAAAAAAATAATAAAAAATAATTATCTATTCTTTTTTTTTTTAACCACCCCAAAACTTGTTTTTTAAATTGGTTTTGGTTTTTTTTTTTAATTTGAAAATTTTTTTTTTTTTTTAGCGATTTTGGTTTTTTTATTTTTTTTTAATTTTTTTTTTTTTTTTAAGTGATTTTTTTTTTTCAACACTACTTTTTTATTTTTCTAGTGCTTTAGAAAGAAAATGATTCCGAATAATAATAATAATAATAATAATAATAATAATAATAATAATAATAATAATAATAATAATAATAATAATAATAATAATAATAATAATAATAATAATAATAATAATAATAATAATAATAATAATAATAATAATGAATGCTACCTTCACCCAAAAGATTTTTTTATATTTTTATGTCGTGATTGCGATTTTATGCCATGCTGTAAGAGATGTATAGCAGATAAACTTCATAAAGGACATGACCTTGAAGTATTCGAAAGTATACCTAAAGAAATAATTGAAAACTTCAATGATAAAGTTTATCCAAAAGTGAAGGAACAGGCCAAAAAATGTCAATTAATTTTTGATGAATCCAACAATACTTTTATTCAAATAGGAGATCGTCATGAAAAGAATTCGCAATTACTTTCAAAAGAGTTTAAAAAAATCCATGAAATTTTATCTTTTTTTGAAATGACTACTAAAAGTTTAATTGATACTAATTTTGAAAAGAATCAAGTTACTTATTCAAAGATTTCATCTTTTTTGGATGAATGTATAAAAATACATTCAGATATTATAAAAAATAAAGAAAACAATGATTTTGGTTCGGCAGGAATATTCCTCGATTTATATCAACAATCTATATTATTATCAAAAAAAGATTTCAATAGTATTATTCAATCTCTTAAGGAGGATTACAATAATCAAATACTCATATTCGATGAAGATAAAATTTTAAACTTAAAAAAGTACATCAACTCAATTTATTCTTTTGAAACAATTGGGCTCAATGAAAATCAAGAAGAAAATAAAACTATAAAACAAAGTGATTTGGAGATGGTAGATTCATTTGAATCAACGTTAAAAATAGAAAAAGAAATCGTTGAATCAATTCAAATGAAAAAAGAAGACAAGGAAAAAGAAAAAGAAAAAGAAAAAGAAAAAGAAAAAGAAAAAGAAAAAGAAAAAGAAAAAGAAAAAGAAAAAGAAAAAGAAAAAGAAAAAGAAAAAGAAAAAGAAAAAGAAAAAGAAAAAGAAAAAGAAAGAGAAAAAGAAAAAGAAAAAGAAAAAGAAAGAGAAAGAAAAAAAGAAAATGAAAGAGAAAAAGAAAATGAAAGAGAAAGAGAAAGAGAAAGAGAAAGAGAAAGAGAAAGAGAAAGAGAAAGAGAAAGAGAAAGAGAAAGAGAAATAGAAAAAGAAATAATAGTGGAAATAGAAGAAATAGAAAAGGAAAAAAAAATTGAAAACTTTAAAGAAAAAGAAGTAAACAATAAAATTGATAACTATAACATACTAATTAGTATTGATATTAAAGAGGTTGAAGAAGCTTCTGAACAAATAATTAGTAATGTTTATAATATACAAACTGATATCAAAAACAAATGTCGATACATTTCATGTAGGTATTTTTTTATTATTTTATTTATAAAAATTTTAATTATTGTTAAACTTTTTTATTAATAATTTTTTATTTTATTATTTTTTATTATTACTATTAATAGGGAAAAGTATTAAATTTTATATATATACAAATCTAAAAACATTTCCTCATTCAGTGTATGAAAATAGTGGTATCGCATTTGGAGGTGATTCTGGAAAGCTCTCAAATTTATCAACCCTTTCACTATTTAAGAGTGTTTTATTATTGAATGGATTCAATCAACCATTGACCCCTGGTGTCATACCTGAAGGTGTAAAAACTTTATCAATACATGATATAAAACAACCTTTGATGATGGGTTCAATACCACAATCAGTGGAGTATATAATATTTGGAAATGGTTTCAATCAATTAATCCTTCCTGGTGTAATACCGGAAAAAGGCATTGATACTCTTTTGTTTGGTGATATTAAACAACCATTGGAAATGGGATCAATTCCAAATAATATCAATTGTATATCGTTTGGAAATGGTTTTAATCATACTATTGAACCGGGTGTAATACCTTCTGGAATAACTTATCTTTTTTTACACGAAATTAAGAAACCATTGAAAATGGGTTCAATCCCGCCAACCATACATAGTATTGTATTTGGTAATGGTTTCTCTCATCCATTGCATCCTGGAGCTATACCTAAAGGTGTTCAAGCCCTATATTTCAATGATATAAAAAGACCATTGAAAATCGGTTCAATTCCAAACTCAATATGTGGTATTTCCTTTGGTAATGGTTTCAATCAATATTTATCAATTGGAATAATCCCTGAATCTGTAAAAGTTTTATTCTTTCATGATATTAAAAAACCAATAGAGATTGGTTCAATACCAAACACTGTTGAAAACGTTATCATTGGAAGTGGTTTCAATCAAACATTATCTCCTGGAATAATCCCATCAGGCGTTAAAGATTTATGTTTATTGAGTATTGAAAAACCATTGACATTTGGATCAATTCCAGAATCAGTCAAAACCATTACAATATTTCAAGATTTAGTTTATAAATTAGAACCTTGCAGATTATCAGAAGATGTTAAAATCGTTGAATTAAAAAAAAAGAATAATAAAATTTAAACACTTAATTCATCAATATAATTTTTTTAATTGAATTTAATTTTATTTTTTTAATTTAATTTATTTATTATGATTAATTTCGTTTAATAAATTTGGCATTGTAAGGTTTACATTGCATTGCAAGACCAACCTCTCCCACATCATCAATAGGAGTATCGTTTGGATTTACAATTTTATAATTCTTAAATAAAATGACCATAAAAGTAAAAAACATAGATTCAGTATATCTTCCACCTGGACAACCTCTAGGTCCTATTAATTAGTTATCATAGTTATAAATATTAAATGAATCAATATCTTAGTAAAAATTTCATATTTTAATTATTTAGATTAATAGTTTTTTTTAAAACATACCGGCACCAAAATGAAAAAGACCTTTTTGGTGTAAAGTTTGAGTTTTAAATCTTTCTGGTTTAAATTCTAATGCATCACCACCCCAAAACTCTTTTGATAAATGTGTGCCTCTTAGATTTTTAATAATAAGGGTACCTTTTGAAATTTTATAACCATTTACTACTACATCATCGGTTGTCCTATTGGGTTCGGTTAATGATACTAATGAATAGTACCTATATGTTTCTATAGATTTTTTTTTTTTTTTTTTTTTTTTTTAGTTGGAATTGTTTTTTTTTTTTTTTTTTTTAAATAAATAATTATAATATTTACCATTCATTATTGAAACTATATATGGATATTTCAAATGATCAGAAAATGATACATTATTTGAATTGTTATCAACATCATTTCTCATAATTTCTTCATAAATTTTATCTTGCATTTCTGGATTATTTATTATTCTTGCCATAATAAAACCAAGAGTATTTGAGGTTGTATCAACACCTGCAAGAATAATATCAACAAGTGATAATACTATTGAATCGTGATGAATTGAACCCTCTAAATATATTTTATAATAATCTTCAATAAGTGGAGTACTTTTAGTGGTTGGTAAAATTTTATCATTATTATTAATTTTAGAATTTTCATTTATTTTAATTGATTCCAATTTCTTGTCCAAATAATTTTTTAAAAATATATAACTAGTTATTATATCACCTTTTGCCATTGATTTTAAATCTAATGGGAATAATATTGGTAAATAATCAGAATACAATAACAATCCGGCAGCTTTGAAAACACTTGTAACTTTACTAATAACTATTAAAAGATCTTCATCATTTTCTTCAATTCCAAGTGTAAAATTTAATACAATTTTTGTTGCAAGTTTTTTAGCTTCTAAAGGAACATCTTTGACAACCGTTTCATCATTATCTTTACAAAGATTATTTAACATTTCTAAAATAAATTTATTTGATTGAATTCTACCATTATTTAATTTTCTAACTGTTACTTCACTTGAAAAAATACTTCTTATTACATAATGATAGTCACCATTTGAAAAAATAAAATTTAAATTTTTACCAAAATATCTTGATAATTTTAAATATCTTTCTTTAAAAATTTCTCTATGTTTTTTATTAAAACATTCATCTAAAACTTCACCACCAGTTAATACAACCGCTTCAACATTGCCTAATCTTAACCTTAATACTTGTCCATACTTTTCATATAAATCATTCACACTTTTTGGGAAATCTTTTGAATTAATTTGTAATAAATTCCCAAAAACTGGTATAGTCGGAGGACCAGGAATTAATTTATTAATCTTTTTAATACGATCTTCATAAAATAGATCCTATTTTATTTAATTTTTTTTTTTTTTTTTTTTGATTTCCAAATATGAAAAAATTAGCAAAAAACAAAAAAAAAATCGATATTTTTGGTCATAATTTCTTTTATAATTACTTTAAATACTAATGTTATTATCAATACCGATATTGTTAGTAAAAATGTTAAAATATAATTCATTATGATCAAAAAATTAGTTTTGAAATTTTAAATGGTTATATAATATAATATAAAATATAAAATGATTAAAATTTTTATTTTTTTTATTTTTTTTATTTTTTTATTTTTTTTTTTTTGGGTTGTTTTATTTTATTTTATTTAATTTTATATTAATAATTTTTTTTAATGAAAACTGTTTAAATCTTATTAAATATTTCTAAAAATGAAAATAAAATGTGTAAAAAAAAGGACGAATGAAAACTAAAAGTGTGAGTGGGGGAAAAGGTTTGGAATTAAAATTTTAAAGTTTGGGGGTTATTTTTAATTAATATTTTTTTTTTTATAAAATAACTAATTTTCATAATATTTGTAGTAGTTTCAACCAAATCTTATCTTTAATCTTTATTACTGTTAAAATAAGATTATTATGATTCAAATAATTAAAATAAAATTTAATTATAAAATTTTTTTTTGGTAGATTTAATTTTATCTGTACAGGTTTTTTTTTTTTTTTTTTTTTTTTTTTTTTTTTTTTTTTCTTATACATTTTTTTTTTTTATAAATATTATTATATTTTAACAAATAAAAAGTGAAAATGACAAAAATAAAAAATAATGACAATGATAGAGTTGTAGAGGATAGTAATGATGTTGCAGTGATTGGAATTGGGTTAAGATTTCCAAGTGGTGATTTAAAAAAATCAATTTCAAAACCAAATCAATTATTTGATTCATTATTAAATGGATTTGATGGTATTGTTACTACTTCTGAAAGATGGTCTGATAATTATTACTTAAATGGTGAAATCATTTCTAAATATGCTGGTTTACTACCATTAGATGAATGGAAACAATTTGATCCAATCTTCTTTGCTATCAATCCAACTTATGATAATGTTAGTTCAATTGATCCACAACAAAGAATATTATTGAAATGTATGTAGTACCATTTTAACCTTTTTTTTTTTTATAATTTCATTTTTTTTTTTTTTTTAAATTAAAAAATTGTGATATTAAAAAAAAAACTAAAAAAAAAAAAAATTTAAAATTTTTTTTTTCATTGATTTAATTTTTTACTTTTGAATTAATTCCAAAAAAATGTTATAATTATTTGTATTGTAATTAGGTGTGTGGGAAGCATTAGAAGATAGTGGTATCGATCCAATCAGTTTGCGTGGTACAAATACAAGCACATTTATTGGTAGTAGTACTATTGATTATTGTAATCTCCAAAAATCACCATTCGAAACTCAAAATAATATTTTTGGTTCATCCGCTCATTCTGTTGCTAATAGAATAGGTTATTGTTTTGATTTTAGGTATGAAATTACTATAACTTTATTGTTTTTTTAAATATTAAAATACTTATTGTTTCCATTATTTTATTTATTATTTAATTATTGTTTTTATTGTTGTTGTGTTATTTTTGTTTTTAATATAGAGGTGAGAATTTAACTATTGACACAGCTTGCTCTAGTTCTTTAAATGCAATTAATTGTGGCTATAATTCAATTAAATCAAACAAATCAAATCTATCGATTGTTGGTGGTGTTAATTTCATATTAGGTATGTTTAATGATTATATATATGTATATATATATAAATTAAAAATAAATATTTATTATATTAATGTTTAAAATTTTATTTTAGATCCACACATTTCAAAATCATTCACTCAATTAGGTCTTTTAAGTCCAACAGGTAGATGTCATACATTTTCATCAGATGCTGATGGATATGTTCGTTCAGAAGGTGTGGGTATAGTTGTACTAAAGAGATTAAAAGATGCAATTAAAGATTCAAACAATATCTATTGTGTAATTAAAGGCTCCAGTTCAAATGTTGATGGTAATTATGATAAATTAAACTTTTATTCACCATCAAAATCATCTCAATGTGAAAATATTAAATTAGCAATCAAATCAACTAATGGTCAAATCAATGAATCTGATATTGATTATTGCGAAACACATGGTACTGGTACTCCAACTGGTGATCCAATAGAATTGGAAGGTATATCGAAAGTATTCAATTATGCAGAGAAAACAGCAACAACAACAACAAACAAACAAATTTTAGTAGGCTCTATTAAATCCAACATTGGACATACTGAAGGTATATTTATTTCTCTATTTAATCTTATATTATAAATTATCATTATATAATAAATTACTAACATTATTCATTTTTTGCTTTTTATTTTTTTTATTAATAAACAGCATGTTCTGGAGTAGCATCATTAATCAAATGTTGTTTAATGTTTAAAAACAAATTATTCCTTCAAAACATACACTTTAAAGAACCAAATCCATCAATTAAATTTGAAGAATGGGGATTAAAAGTTGTCACTGAACCAATTAAATTTAATGAAAATAAGAAAACTGTCATGTTAATTAACAATTTCGGTGTTACTGGTAAATATATTAACATACATTATATATCTATTTAACTATCATTATTATACAGTTTATATTAATAACCAAAATAATAACTAATTTATTAATCTAGGTTCAAATGTTTGCTTAGTATTATCGGAATTTAAAAACCATACCCATGGTAATAATGATCAAATGGAAATCGATATTAAATTGAATGAAAAAATGAAATATTTAATACCTCTTTCAAGTAATTCATTAGTGTCATTGGATAATTATAAATCATTATTAATTAAAGATTTAAAATCGTCAACAAGTTTCCAACAATTTGTACACAACCAAATTCTATTCAAATCAACATCTTTAATTCAAAAATCAGTTATAATTGCAAGTGATTGGAAAGAATTTCAAGATGAAAATAATCAAATAAAGTTATCAAATAGTGGTAGTTTAATTTCAAACATTACTGTTGAAAAAAAGAAACCACCAATCACTGTCATAGTTTTATGTGGTCAAGGCTCACAATATAATAAAATGGCATTATCATTATATGATAATGAACCAATATTCAGAGACTCTGTTAACAGATTCGATAAAGAGTTATCCAAGTATTATGGATATTCAGTTTTAGAGAAATTAAGATCAGTCAATGAAAAAGACCAAATAACAATACATGAACCAATTTTAGCACAACCTGCAAATGTAATGATTCAAGTATCACTCTATGAGTTATATAAACATTGGGGCGTTTCAGCAGATATTATCATTGGACATTCACTTGGTGAAGTATCATCACCATATTGCTCAGGCATGATTGATTTCAAAACACTATGTTACTTGGTCTATCATAGGTCAGTCGCACAAAATAGAACTACAGGTACAGGTAGAATGTTATCAGTTAACATCAGTCCAGAAGAGTTTGTCAAGAAATATCAATCAACTACTAAATATCAATCACTTGAAATTGCATGCTACAATTCACCAACATCAATTGTTATTGCAGGTAAAGAAGATATATTAAATGAAATTACAGGAGAATTTAAATCAAATGAAACCTTTTGTGCAATGTTAGGATCATTGTCATCATTTCACACATCAAGTCAGTTTGTTATAAAGGATGAGGTATGTTCTTTAAATATTAAATCGAAACCACCATCGATACCAGTATTCTCAACAGTTACAACCAATCTATTCAACCAACAAACATCACCGTTCACAGCAGAATATGTGTTTGACAATATTTATCAACCAGTTTATTTTACTCAAACCATGACAAATCTTTACAAATATATCGAATCGAACGATATGGGCAATGAAATCACATTCATTGAAGTCGCACCACATCCAACATTACAGTATTATTTGGGTCAAATGAAATCAATACAATCGAGTTACTTTGATGGTGGTAAAAACATTACAATCTATTCACCTTTACACAAAAAGAAGAATGATTATGATGAATTTTTAAAGACAATCTCTTTATTGTATGTTAAAAATAATTTCAATATCGATTTCAAATCACAATTAACCGACATCAACAAAGAAAATAAAAACAAATTAAATAATTTACCACTTTATCAATGGGATGATAAAGAATACTTTAGACAAAACTCATTACTTGAAAAGATTAAAAACGAAGGTCCGGCCATTCATACTCTTGGTAATAGCACTGATTCATCATGTCCATCATATCAAACATTTATTGACATCAAGAAACCATCATTCCAATGGTTAAAAGGTCATCAAGTCAATGATAAAGTTTACTATCCAGGAATGGGTTATGTTCAAAATCTATTATCACTTTATCCAGATCAAGATATTACTATTACATCATTAGAGTTTAAATCACCATTGGTATTAACAGAAGGTAGTAACCAATGTTTACAAACTATAATTTCTCCACTCTCAAAGAATGAATTCAATGTAAAAAGTCATTACAAAGATCAAAAAACAAATCAATGGATATTATCATCTCTTGGTAATTTCAGTTTATTTAAACATAATATTTTCGATGAAGCAAATAAATTAATCGATATTCAAGCATTAAAAGATAAATGTAAATTTACAACAATACCAAAACAAGATATTTATGAAACCATTAGAATCAAAGCAAGTTTAACATATAAAGGTTTATTCCAAGGTGTAAAACAAGCTTATATAGGTAACAATTGTTCATTAGCAATAGTATCATTAAATGAAATTACGAATCAAAAAGAACATAATCATTTAACCCATATAAGTGGTATGGATTCATTCTTTAATGCAGCAATCTTAGACTCTTGTTTACATGGACTATTAGGTTTCATCACACAACCAGTTGTACTTGATAGAGTTGAAGGTTTCAAATTATTCTCTTCAAATATTCCATCATCATCATCATTAAATAATAATGGTGGTAGTGTTGATGATATTAAAGAATTATATGTATACTCAGAAATGAAAACAAGAACCAACTCTCAATCATATTCAGGATCAATTAAAATCATACTTCCAAATGGTAGACTATTGGTTGAAATCTCGAATGTAGTTTGTACATCAATTTCACTTGGTTTCTCAGATAGTACTATCATTTGTAAACCACCTTCAGATTGTATTTATACGCCACACCTACAATCAAAAGATTCAAACATTAATAAAACTGAACAGTTCAAACATCTTTATAACATAGATGAATTTAGTGTCAAAGAAGAAGATAACCAATTCATTTCAATTGAATTATTACTATCACTATTTTACAAACACATCAATATCAGATGTCCAAATATCAATTTAGAATCATTGCCAACATTAGAATATAATCAATTCAAACATTTATATTATAATAATAGTTCAGTGAATGAAAATCTTTTCAAATTCATTTTTGAAAATTTAAAGAGATATTGTAATATTCACAATCAAAGTGATAATGGTTATCGTAGCATCAATGTTAATGGTAAATCAGAAAAAAATAAAGAATTATTTACTAGAACAACTAAAATAATGGCAAAACAATTATTCCCATTAAAAAATGATGATACAATTACAGACACACCACAATCATTATTTGAAAATGGATTTTTAGATGATTTTTATAAGAATTCAAGAGTAGTTCAACCATTGAATAACTTACTTAGTGAAATTATAGTTGAAACACTCAAACCAATTTTAAATCAACCAATTGTATTTCGTATTTTAGAAGCAGGCGGTGGTACTGGTAGTCTTAGTTTATTAATATTAGAAAAGATTTACACGCTATTAAATAACAATCCATCATCTATCATTGATATTGAATTTACATGGAGCGATATTTCAGCTTCATTTTTCACTGGAATTAAAGAAAAGTTTTCATCATTTACAAATCTCAAAAATCTCAGAATTATCTATTGTGTATTAGATATAGAGAAACCATTACTAGATCAAGATATAAAACCGTGTTACTATGATTTAGTTGTAATGTCAAACGTAATGCATGTTGTTAAGAAACTTGAACCAACATTAAATCAAATTCATAATATATTAACACCAAATGGTCAACTTGTCTATATTGAGCCACCATATAAATCAATTTATTATGATTCTATTTTCGGTTGTTTCTCACAATGGTGGCCATCTTCTGATGGTGACGTTGAATTAAGAACCGACAGATGTTGTATGAAACAAGAAAAATGGGTTAAACTATTAAATCAATGCAACTACAAAGACACAACTATGTCTGGTAATAATAGTTTAGTATTTTTAATTCAAACTAGAAAACCAACCATTAATGAAACAATTTCAGAATCATCATCTTTGGACCAATTTAATTCTTTTGATAATATTATTTTATTTAGTGATAACAATATTGGCGATAGAAATAATATTCAGAGTTTAGTTTCATCAAACCAAGAATTAATGTCCAAAATTATTAATATTAATAATTTTAATGATTTTCAATCATGGATTACGAGCAATAATATTGGAAGTAGAGATGGTAATAACAAAACATTAATTATATTTTTAAAATCAATTGAATCATCAATTAATATTTCCAATTTCAAAGCTATTACCTATGAATACATTCAAATTAATCAATTGATATTAAAATTAGAGCTATCAAATAATTTCAAACATTTACTATTATCATTGAATTCAACATCTGATAATTATTTATCATCTTCAATTGTAGGTGCTGCACGTTATTTCGTCGAATTTCCACAATTAGATCTTTACATATTAAATTTTGATAGTATTTCAATTAAATGTAACCAACTATTACAATTAATCAACTATTTAATTAATCCAAATAATAATATTCAAAGAGAATTTACAATCAATAATAATAATATATATTATGAAAGATATAGTAGACAATCAAATATTAAATCAAGACTCCAATCGAAATCATTTGAAACCGACAAAGATAATTTGTACATGCAATTAAATTCAAATTTAGAATATCAATTGTATTGTAAAAAATCTGAATTGAGTGCAAATGAAGTAGAGATTGAAGTTAAAGCAACCGGTATCAATTATAAAGACTATTTAATGTATATTGGTATGATTTCAAGTGATTTAGATTTAAAATATGGCAAAGAGTATGAAGTTAAAAATGGTATTGGTATCGAAAATCCTAAAATCGGTAATGATTTCAGTGGTGTGATTACAAGATTAGGTAGTGATATAAAGAAATTCAAGGTTGGTGATCAAGTCTGTGGTGTTGGCACGAAAACAAGTGGTTCGCATGTTATCATTGATCATAATTTTATTTATCACAAACCATCAAATTACGATCATACAGTTTCTGCGTCAATCCCATCTATATATATCACATCTTTACATAGTATCTATAGTGTGGGTAATTTAAAAACAAATGAATCGATTTTAATTCATTCAGCTACGGGTGGAGTTGGTCTTTCATCTTTAGATTTATTAAAAAGTAAACAACATAAAGGTTATATTTTCTTAACAGTGGGTTCAAAAGAAAAAGAAGAATATTTAAGAGAGAACTATGGATCATTCATTACTGGCATATACTCATCTCGTAATAAAGATTATGTCGATCAGATTAAAAATAAATTAATAGAATTAGATGTTGTTGAGCAAGGTGTAGATCTAATAATAAATACTTTATCATCTGAATATATGGATTCAAATTTCCAATGTTTAAATCAATATGGTCGTATCGTCGATCTTAGTATTACTCATCTTACACCAAACGATTACATGACAAATAACCATTTCAAGTTTAACATGGGTTATAGTAACGTAGAACTAGTTGAATTCTCAGGCAAGCTGGTAAGAAGCTATTTAAAGAAAATTGTCAAAATGATCAATTCAAATAAACTAGAGATTAAAGTACCAATTATTGAATATTCAAATGATCAATTTAAAGACGCTATTGAATATATAAATGAAAGAAAGCACATTGGTAAATTTGTTGTAAATCATAGTCAAGATGAATTTGATAGAGTTTATAGTAATTATCAAAGTTGTGATGAACAAATTGTAATGAAACATTCATATGATGTTTCAAAATTAAATATAGGTAAAAACATTTTGCTCACTGGTCAAACTGGTATTATTTTAGAGATATTAAAATATTTGGTTAGATATTCAAATAAATCAATTGAAAATATTGTAATACTTTCAAAATCAAAATTAAAATGGGAATTAGAATTATTAATTAATCAAACTAGATTCAAAAAAAATAATTTAATCAAATTCCATTTCATCCAAATTGATATTGAGGATTCAGTTAGAGTTAATCAAGTTTTGAATGAATTAGAACTAAAAGAATCAATCACAAATATTGATTCAATTATTCATTTCGCATTCATGAACGATATTGGTGATGTTCAACAAGTAGATATGAACCGTTTAAACAATGCTCATGGTGCTAAAACAATTGGAGCAATTAATCTTCACAACGAATCAATTAATCGTTCATGGAATATTAAACAATTTATAATGGCATCTTCAGTAGTCTCAATATTTGGATCAGATCAACAATGTTGTTATGTTAGTTCTTGTAGTGTTATTGACTCATTATCAAAATATAGACATTCACTTGGATTACCTTCTCTAGCTATAAATTTAGGTGCCATTTCTTCAACTGGTTTTGTATCACGTAATAATGCAATTGAAACCATGTTTAAGAGTTCGATTCTAAAATTATTCTCACCTCAACTTGTTATTAGCTCATTAGATTTATTCGTCCAAAATCAAAATCAATATCCAAACTATTGTTTATCAGATTTCAACTTTGAAGTTTTACCATCAAATATAAAAAATTATCATCTTTTTAAATTAGACTATCAAATTAATATGAAAAAATCAAATCAATATAAAGTTGGCTCAAGCGACAGTGATGATAATAGTGAAACGGTTCGCTCAACCATTTTAAATAAAATCAGTGAATTATTATCGATTGAGGTATCTAAAATCAATGAAGATTTACAACTCACACAATATGGTATGGACAGTTTAGTTATTGTACAATTAAAAAATTTTATCGATAATCAATTAGGTCATAATCTTATTACAATCCAACAATTGCAAAATAATAAAATCAACCAATCAATTGAAATTATTAAATCTGGTCAAAATAATAACGCCAATAATAATAATAATAATAATAATAATAATAATAGCAATTTTGTTAAAAAACACCATCAAAAAGAATCACTTGATGAGTTTATTAATAATGAAATTAAATTGGATGACTCAATAGTTTCAAAACCATATTCAATCAGAGACATATTAAATAGCAATAATAAATCAATATTTTTAACAGGTTCAACAGGTTTTTTGGGTGCATATTTATTAATAGAGTTAATTAAAATGAACAATATTTCAAAAATATATTGTTTAATCAGAAACAACTCAAAACTAGCAAATCCAATCGATGAAATTATTAATAATTTAAAAAAACATCATCTAATCGATATGAATCAAGAACAAAAAAGATCTAACAAAATACTTAGACGTACGGGTAATATATCAAAAGATAAACTACACACCACCAACAACAACAACTACAAAGATAACTATAACCAAGTTAGTGAAGACCAATTAATTAAAGTCATTCCATTGGTTGGTGATATTTCAAAACATAAATTTGGACTAAACCAACAGGATTATTTAAAAATTTCAGATGAATGTGATATTATTATAAATACGGCAGCAGATTTAAATTTAAAAACAAAATATCAAGAAAATAAAGTAGTAAACGTCAACAGTGTCAATGAAGTAATAAAATTATCAGTTTCAAAAAATAATAACCAAAAGTTAATAGTTCATTTTTCATCGATTGCAGTTTTCATCAATCATCAATTAACAGACAGTGAAGAATTTGAAGAATCAAAAATATTACCAAACTTTGATTCTACATCGATTGGCTATATTCAATCAAAAGTTATCTCTGAAAAACTATTAACAAATGCAGCAGAATCAAGAGGTATACCATCAATTATTATTAGACCACCTGGTATGTAAAAAAATTATTGTTAATTATTATCATTATTTATTTTTCTAGAATATCACTAACTTTAAAACCTTTACATTAATTACAGATATATTCTCAAACCCAATAACAGGTAAAGGTCATTCAAATGATTTTGTATCACTTTTATTAAAATGTTCAAAAGAAATCGGTTATTATCCAAATATTCATAGACCAATTTTCACAACTCCAGTTACAACTATAGCTCAAAACACAATTAATATAATATTCAACGAAAAGAGTTGGAATCAAAACAAATCAAAACCAATTTCAATTTACAGTTTAAATGGTAATTCAATGGAAATGAAATCAATTTATGAAACTTTGGAGAAAAATTTCAAATGCAAAGAAACCAACTATGAAGAATGGGTAGAAAAAATTGCAAAATCAAACGGAAAATCATCAAAAAGATATTCAGCATTCCATATTCACAACAATCAACATTCATTGTTAACACAGTCCAATATTAATACCAAATTCAAAATGTCAAACAGCACAAAAGAATTATTAATGTCAATTGGTTCTTATAATGATCAAGATTGGGAAATCAATGAATCAATCATTTTAAATAATATTAATAATAATGAATAATGAGAAAACAAAATTATAAATAAATAAATTGAGATTTTCCATATCTTTTTTTTAAAACTCTTTTAAATTTGTTTTATTAATACAAAATAAATACACTATTAATATATGAAGAAACAAATACCAATAACACGGTTTCTATTTTGAAGAATTTAATAATGATAATAATAACAATGTAAATATAATAGTTTTAAAATTTTTTAATTTTTATTTCTATGTTGATAACCAAGCATCAAAAAATATACCACACCTTCAATATTTTGAAATTTCATTTTTTTTTTTAATTATTATGATTAATTACGTTTAACAAATATGGCATTATAAGGTTTGCACTGCATAGCGAGACCAACTTCTCCAACATCATCAACAGGAGTATCATTTGGATTTACTATTTTAAAATTCTTAAAAAATATAACCATAAAAGTAAAAAACATAGATTCAGTATATCTTCCACCTGGACAACCTCTAGGTCCTATTAATTAACAAAGTAATAAATAAAAAATGTTTAGTTTAAAATTTCATATATAATAATTTTTAAATAAAAAACTTACCAGCACCAAAATGAAAAAGACCTTTTTGATTTAAGGTTTGAGTTTTAAATCTTTCTGGTTTAAATTCTAATGCATCATCACCCCAAAACTCTTTTGATAAATGTGTACCTCTTAGATTTTTAATAATCGCAGTACCTTTTGCGATTTTATAACCATTCACTACCACATCTTCTGTTGTCATATTGGGTTCAGTTATAGAAATCATTGCATAATACCTATATGTTTCTGTAATTATAAAAAAAAAAATTTAATTAGTTTTTTTTTTTTTTTTTTTTTTTAAAAAAAAAAAAAATAATAATTACCATTCATTATTGAAACTATATATGGGTATTTCAAATGATCAGAAAATGATACATTATTTGAATTGTTATCAACATCATTTCTCATAATTTCTTCATAGATTTTATCTTGCATTTCTGGATTATTTATTAATCTAGCCATAATAAAACAAATAGTATTTGAGGTTGTATCAACACCTGCAAGAATAATATCAAGAATTGGTAATATTATTGAATCATGATGGATTGAACCTTCTAAATATTTTTTGTAATAATCTTCAATAAGTGGATTGTTTTTAGTGGTTTTATCTTCATTATTAATATTTTCATTAATTTTAATTGATTCTAATTTCTTTTCAAAGTAATCTCTAAGAAAAAAATAACTTGAAATTAAATCACCTTTTGCCATTGATTTTAAATCTAATGGGAATAATATTGGTAAATAATCAGAATACAATAACAATCCGGCAGCTTTGAAAACACTTGAAACTCTACTAATAATCAATAATAGATTTTCTTCATTTTCTTCAATTCCTAGTGTAAAATTTAATACAATTTTTGATGCAAGTTTTTTAACTTCAAAAGGAACATCTTTGACAACCGTTTCATCATTGTCTTTACAAAGATTATTTAACATTTCTAAAATAAATTTATTTGATTGAATTCTACCATTATTTAATTTTCTAACTGTTACTTCACTTGCTAGAACACCTCTTATTACATAATGATTATCACCATTAGATGAAATAAAATTTAAATTTTTACCTAAATATCTTGATAATTTTAAATATCTTTCTTTAAAAATTTCTCTATGTTTTTTATTAAAGCATTCATCTAAAACTTCACCACCAGTTAATACAACCGCTTCAACATTGCCTAATCTTAACCTTAATACTTGTCCATACTTTTCATATAAATCATTCACACTTTTTGGGAAATCTTTTGAATTAATTTGTAATAAATTCCCAAAAACTGGTATAGTTGGAGGGCCAGGAATTAATTTATTAATCTTTTTAATACGATCTTCATAAAATAGATCCTATATTACAAAAAAAAAAAAAAAAAAAAAAAAAAAAAAATTAATTACTAAAAAAAAAGAAAATAATTTAATCACATATTATAATTATTTACTTTAAAAACTATTATAATTAGTAAAATTAAGATTCCTATAATTATTGTATTTATTATATTCATTTTATGATTTTAATAAAAAAAAAAAAAAAATAAGAAAAGAAATTATTGAAAATAAATTTTTGGAATTTGTTTTAGAGGATAAATAGAGTTTAAATTTTTTTTTTTTTTTTTTATTTTATTTTATTTTTTATATTATTTTATTTTTTTCATAAATGGTTCAAATCTTATTAACCTTTATTTTTTAACGTCTCAAATTAAATTTTAATGTAACTAATGAGATCTATAATGGTGGGGGTAAAAAATAGATTTTTTGAATTAAAAATTATTGGTGAGATAAGGTGATTACCCCTTCCTTTAATAACAAAAAAAATTTATGAAAAAATGAAAAATTAAGTATATAAGGTTGTTGAACAGATTAAATTTTATTAACGTGCAATACTTTTAATTAATAATGTGCAATACTTTAAATTAATAATTTTTTTTCTTATCTAGTACAGTTTTTTTTTTTTTATTTTTTTTTTATTTTTTTTTATTAATAAATTATTTTTTTTGAATCTATTATTTTATTACAATTTATTATATATATATAAGAAATATAAGGAGAAGAATAATGAACAAAATAGAAAATGATGATAGAATTGTTGATGATGTTGCAGTGATTGGAATTGGGTTAAGATTTCCAAGTGGTGATTTAAAAAAATCAATTTCAAAACCAAATCAATTATTTGATTCATTATTAAATGGATTTGATGGTATTGTTACTACTTCTGAAAGATGGTCTGATAATTATTACTTAAATGGTGATGTCATTTCTAAATATGCTGGTTTACTACCATTAGATGAATGGAAACAATTTGATCCAATCTTCTTTGCTATCAATCCAACTTATGATAATGTTAGTTCAATTGATCCACAACAAAGAATATTATTAAAATGTATGTAGAACCATTTACACTATTTTTCAATGGTTTCATTACTATTATTGTTTTTGAAATTTTTTAAATTTTTTTTTTCGATTTTTCTTGTTTTTTTATTACCAAAAAAAAAAAAAAAAAAAAAAAAAAAAAAATTAAATAAAAAAATAATAGATTTTTTTTTTTTTTTTTAATTTCATTTTTAAAAAATGTGAACACATAAATTAAATCTATTAAATTATATTGTATTAATTATCTGTAATATAATCAGGTGTGTGGGAAGCATTAGAAGATAGTGGTATCGATCCAATCAGTTTACGTGGTACAAATACAAGCACATTTATTGGTAGTAGTACTATCGACTATTGTACTCTTCAAAAATCACCATTCGAAACTCAAAATAATATTTTTGGATCATCCACTCATTCTGTTGCTAATAGAATAGGTTATTGTTTTGATTTTAGGTATGAAAATACTATAGTAGATGTGGTTTTTACAAACACAAAACACTAATTGTTTCAATTATTTTATCAATTTTTTTTTTATTATTGTTTGTTGTTGTTGTGATTTTATTAATATTAATATAGAGGTGAGAATTTAACTATTGACACAGCTTGCTCTAGTTCTTTAAATGCAATTAATTGTGGCTATAATTCAATTAAATCAAACAAATCAAATCTATCGATTGTTGGTGGTGTTAATTTCATATTAGGTACCTGATGATTATATATATGTATATATAAATTAAAAATAAATATTTATTATATTAATGTTTAAAATTTTATTTTAGATCCACATATTTCAAAATCATTCACTCAATTAGGTCTTTTAAGTCCAACAGGTAGATGTCATACATTTTCATCAGATGCTGATGGATATGTTCGTTCAGAAGGTGTGGGTATAGTTGTACTAAAGAGATTAAAAGATGCAATTAAAGATTCAAACAATATCTATTGTGTAATTAAAGGCTCCAGCTCAAATGTTGATGGTAATTATGACAAATTAAACTTTTATTCACCATCAAAATCATCTCAATGTGAAAATATTAAATTAGCAATCAAATCAACTAATGGTCAAATCAATGAATCTGATATTGATTATTGCGAAACACATGGTACTGGTACTCCAACTGGTGATCCAATAGAATTGGAAGGTATATCGAAAGTATTCAATTATGCAGAGAAAACAGCAACAACAACAACAAACAAACAAATTTTAGTAGGCTCTATTAAATCCAACATTGGACATACTGAAGGTATATTTATTTCTCTATTTAATCTTATATTATAAATTATCATTATATAATAAATTACTAACATTATTCATTTTTTGCTTTTTATTTTTTTATTAATAAACAGCATGTTCTGGAGTAGCATCATTAATCAAATGTTGTTTAATGTTTAAAAACAAATTATTCCTTCAAAACATACACTTTAAAGAACCAAATCCATCAATTAAATTTGAAGAATGGGGATTAAAAGTTGTCACTGAACCAATTAAATTTAATGAAAATAAGAAAACTGTCATGTTAATTAACAATTTCGGTGTTACTGGTAAATATATTAACATACATTATATATCTATTTAACTATCATTATTATACAGTTTATATTAATAACCAAAATAATAACTAATTTATTAATCTAGGTTCAAATGTTTGCTTAGTATTATCGGAATTTAAAAACCATACCCATTGTAATAATGATCAAATGGAGATTGATATTAAATTGAATGAAAAAAAGAAATATTTAATACCTCTTTCAAGTAATTCATTAGTGTCATTGGATAATTATAAATCATTATTAATTAAAGATTTAAAATCGTCAACAAGTTTCCAACAATTTGTACACAACCAAATTCTATTCAAATCAACATCTTTAATTCAAAAATCAGTTATAATTGCAAGTGATTGGAACGAATTTCAAGATGAAAACAATCAAATAAAGTTATCAAATAGTGGTAGTTTAATTTCAAACATTACTGTTGAAAAAAAGAAACCACCAATCACTGTCATAGTTTTATGTGGTCAAGGCTCACAATATAATAAAATGGCATTATCATTATATGATAATGAACCAATATTCAGAGACTCTGTTAACAGATTCGATAAAGAGTTATCCAAGTATTATGGATATTCAGTTTTAGAGAAATTAAGATCAGTCAATGAAAAAGACCAAATAACAATTCATGAACCAATTTTAGCACAACCTGCAAATGTAATGATTCAAGTATCACTCTATGAATTATATAAACATTGGGGCGTTTCAGCAGATATTATCATTGGACATTCACTTGGTGAAGTATCATCACCATATTGCTCAGGCATGATTGATTTCAAAACACTATGTTACTTGGTCTATCATAGGTCAGTCGCACAAAATAGAACTACAGGTACAGGTAGAATGTTATCAGTTAACATCAGTCCAGAAGAGTTTGTCAAGAAATATCAATCAACTACTAAATATCAATCACTTGAAATTGCATGCTACAATTCACCAACATCAATTGTTATTGCAGGTAAAGAAGATATATTAAATGAAATTACAAGAGAATTTAAATCAAATGAAACCTTTTGTGCAATGTTAGGATCATTGTCATCATTTCACACATCAAGTCAGTTTGTTATAAAGGATGAAGTATGTTCTTTAAATATTAAATCTAAACAACCATCGATACCAGTATTCTCAACAGTTACAACCAATCTATTCAACCAACAAACATCACCGTTCACAGCAGAATATGTGTTTGACAATATTTATCAACCAGTTTATTTTACTCAAACCATGACAAATCTTTACAAATATATCGAATCGAACGATATGGGCAATGAAATCACATTCATTGAAGTCGCACCACATCCAACATTACAGTATTACTTGGCTCAAATGAAATCAATACAGTCAAGTTACTTTGATGGTGGTAAAAACATTACAATCTATTCACCTTTACACAAAAAGAAGAATGATTATAATGAATTTTTAAAGACAATCTCTTTATTGTATGTTAAAAATAATTTCAATATCGATTTCAAATCACAATTAACCGACATCAACAACGAAAATAAAAATAATTTACCACTTTATCAATGGGATGATAAAGAATACTTTAGACAAAACTCATTACTTGAAAAGATTAAAAACGAAGGTCCGGCCATTCATACTCTTGGTAATAGCACTGATTCATCATGTCCATCATATCAAACATTTATTGACATCAAGAAACCATCATTCCAATGGTTAAAAGGTCATCAAGTCAATGATAAAGTTTACTATCCAGGAATGGGTTATGTTCAAAATCTATTATCACTTTATCCAGATCAAGATATTACTATTACATCATTAGAGTTTAAATCACCATTGGTATTAACAGAAGGTAGTAACCAATGTTTACAAACTATAATTTCTCCACTCTCAAAGAATGAATTCAATGTAAAAAGTCATTACAAAGATCAAAAAACAAATCAATGGATATTATCATCTCTTGGTAATTTCAGTTTATTTAAACATAATATTTTCGATGAAGCAAATAAATTGATCGATATTCAAGCATTAAAAGATAAATGTAATTTTACAACAATACCAAAACAAGATATTTATGAAACCATTAGAATCAAAGCAAGTTTAACATATAAAGGTTTATTCCAAGGTGTAAAACAAGCTTATATAGGCAACAATTGTTCATTAGCAATAGTATCATTAAATGAAATTACGAATCAAAAAGAACATAATCATTTAACCCATATAAGTGGTATGGATTCATTCTTTAATGCAGCAATCTTAGACTCTTGTTTACATGGACTATTAGGTTTCATCACACAACCAGTTGTACTTGATAGAGTTGAAGGTTTCAAATTATACTCTTCAAATATTCCATCATCACCATCATCATTAAATAATAATGGTGGTAGTGGTGATGATATTAAAGAATTATATGTATACTCAGAAATGAAAACAAGGACCAACTCTCAATCATATTCAGGATCAATTAAAATCATACTTCCAAATGGTAGACTATTGGTTGAAATCTCGAATGTAGTTTGTACATCAATTTCACTTGGTTTCTCAGATAGTACTATCATTTGTAAACCACCTTCAGATTGTATTTATACACCACACCTACAATCAAAAGATTCAAACATTAATAAACCTGAACAATTCAAACATTTATATAACATAGACGAATTTAGTGTCAAAGAAGAAGATAACCAATTCATTTCAATTGAATTATTACTATCACTATTTTACAAACACATCAATATCAGATGTCCAAATATCAATTTAGAATCATTGCCAACATTAGAATATAATCAATTCAAACATTTATATTATAATAATAGTTCAGTGAATGAAAATCTTTTCAAATTCATTTTTGAAAATTTAAAGAGATATTGTAATATTCACAATCAAAGTGATAATAGTTATTGTAGCATCAATGTTAATGGTAAATCAGAAAAAAATAAAGAATTATTTACTAGAACAACTAAAATAATGGCAAAGCAATTATTCCCATTAAAAGATGATGATACAATTACAGACACACCACAATCATTATTTGAAAATGGATTTTTAGATGATTTTTATAAGAATTCAAGAGTAGTTCAACCATTGAATAACTTACTTAGTGAAATTATAGTTGAAACACTCAAACCAATTTTAAATCAACCAATTGTATTTCGTATTTTAGAAGCAGGCGGTGGTACTGGTAGTCTTAGTTTATTAATATTAGAAAAGATTTACACGCTATTAAATAACAATCCATCTATCATTGATATTGAATTTACATGGAGCGATATTTCAGCTTCATTTTTCACTGGAATTAAAGAAAAGTTTTCATCATTTACAAATCTCAAAAATCTCAGAATTATCTATTGTGTATTGGATATAGAGAAACCATTATTAGATCAAGATATAAAACCGTGTTACTATGATTTAGTTGTAATGTCAAACGTAATGCATGTTGTTAAGAAACTTGAACCAACATTAAATCAAATTCATAATATATTAACACCAAATGGTCAACTTGTCTATATTGAGCCACCATATAAATCAATTTATTATGATTCTATTTTCGGTTGTTTCTCACAATGGTGGCCATCTTCTGATGGTGACGTTGAATTAAGAACCGACAGATGTTGTATGAAACAAGAAAAATGGGTTAAATTATTAAATCAATGCAACTACAAAGACACAACCATGTCTGGTAATAATAGTTTAGTATTTTTAATTCAAACTAGAAAACCAACCATTAATGAAACAATTTCAGAATCATCATTGGACCAATTTAATTCTTTTGATAATATTATTTTATTTAGTGATAACAATATTGGCGATAGAAGTAATATTCAGAGTTTAATTTCATCAAACCAAGAATTAATGTCCAAAATTATTAATATTAATAATTTTAATGATTTTCAATCATGGATTACGAGCAATAATATTGGAAGTAGAGATGGTAATAACAAAACATTAATTATATTTTTAAAATCAATTGAATCATCAATTAATATTTCCAATTTCAAAGCTATTACCTATGAATACATTCAAATTAATCAATTGATATTAAAATTAGAGCTATCAAATAATTTCAAACATTTACTATTATCATTGAATTCAACATCTGATAATTATTTATCATCTTCAATTGTAGGTGCTGCACGTTATTTCGTCGAATTTCCACAATTAGATCTTTACATATTAAATTTTGATAGTATTTCAATTAAATGTAACCAACTATTACAATTAATCAACTATTTAATTAATCCAAATAATAATATTCAAAGAGAATTTACAATCAATAATAATAATATATATTATGAAAGATATAGTAGACAATCAAATATTAAATCAAGACTCCAATCGAAATCATTTGAAACCGACAAAGATAATTTGTACATGCAATTAAATTCAAATTTAGAATATCAATTGTATTGTAAAAAATCTGAATTGAGTGCAAATGAAGTAGAGATTGAAGTTAAAGCAACCGGTATCAATTATAAAGACTATTTAATGTATATTGGTATGATTTCAAGTGATTTAGATTTAAAATATGGCAAAGAGTATGAAGTTGAAAATGGTATTGGTATCGAAAATCCTAAAATCGGTAATGATTTCAGTGGTGTGATTACAAGATTAGGTTGTGATATTAAGAAATTCAAGGTTGGTGATCAAGTCTTTGGTGTTGGCACGAAAACAAGTGGTTCACATTTTATCATTGATCATAATTTTATTTATCACAAACCATCAAATTACGATCATACAGTTTCTGCGTCAATCCCATCTATATATGTTACATCTTTACATAGTATCTATAGTGTGGGTAATTTAAAAACAAATGAATCGATTTTAATTCATTCAGCTACGGGTGGAGTTGGTCTTTCATCTTTAGATTTATTAAAAAGTAAACAACATAAAGGTTATATTTTCTTAACAGTAGGTTCAAAAGAAAAAGAAGAATATTTAAGAGAGAACTATGGATCATTCATTACTGGCATATACTCATCTCGTAATAAAGATTATGTCGATCAGATTAAAAATAAATTAATAGAATTAGATGTTGTTGAACAAGGTGTAGATTTAATAATAAATACATTATCATCTGAATATATGGATTCAAATTTCCAATGTTTAAATCAATATGGTCGTATTGTAGATCTTAGTATTACTCATCTTACACCAAACAACTACATGACAAATAACCATTTCAAGTTTAACATGGGCTATAGTAACGTCGAATTAGTTGAATTCACTGGAAAACTAGTAAGAAGCTATTTAAAGAAAATTGTCAAAATGATCAATTCAAATAAACTAGAGATTAAAGTACCAATTATTGAATATTTAAATAACCAATTTAAAGACGCTATTGAATATATAAATGAAAGAAAGCACATTGGTAAAATAGTTGTAAATCATAGTCAAGATGAATTTGATAGAGTTTATAGTAATTATCAAAGTTGTGATGAACAAATTGTAATGAAACATTCATATGATGTTTCAAAATTAAATATAGGTAAAAACATTTTGCTCACTGGTCAAACTGGTATTATTTTAGAGATATTAAAATATTTGGTTAGATATTCAAATAAATCAATTGAAAATATTATAATACTTTCAAAATCAAAATTAAAATGGGAATTAGAGTTATTAATTAATCAAACTAGATTCAAAAAAAATAATTTAATCAAATTCCATTTCATCCAAATTGATATTGAGGATTCAGTTAGAGTTAATCAAGTTTTGAATGAATTAGAACTAAAAGAATCAATCACAAATATTGATTCAATTATTCATTTCGCATTCATGAACGATATTGGTGATGTTCAACAAGTAGATATGAACCGTTTAAACAATGCGCATGGCGCTAAAACAATTGGAGCAATTAATCTTCACAACGAATCAATTAATCGTTCATGGAATATTAAACAATTTATAATGGCATCTTCAGTAGTCTCAATATTTGGATCAGATCAACAATGTTGTTATGTTAGTTCTTGTAGTGTTATTGACTCATTATCAAAATATAGACATTCACTTGGATTACCTTCTCTAGCTATAAATTTAGGTGCCATTTCTTCAACTGGTTTTGTATCACGTAATAATGCAATTAAAACCATGTTTAAGAGTTCGATTCTAAAATTATTCTCACCTCAACTTGTTATTAGCTCATTAGATTTATTCGTTCAAAATCAAAATCAATATCCAAACTATTGCATATCAGATTTCAACTTTGAAGTTTTACCATCAAATATAAAAAATTATCATCTTTTTAAATTAGACTATCAAATTAATATGAAAAAATCAAATCAATATAAAGTTGGCTCAAGCGACAGTGATGATAATAGTGAAACGGTTCGCTCAACCATTTTAAATAAAATCAGTGAATTATTATCGATTGAGGTATCTAAAATCAATGAAGATTTACAACTCACACAATATGGTATGGACAGTTTAGTTATTGTACAATTAAAAAATTTTATCGATAATCAATTAGGTCATAATCTTATTACAATCCAACAATTGCAAAATAATAAAATCAACCAATCAATTGAAATTATTAAATCTGGTCAAAATAATAACGCCAATAATAATAATAATAATAATAATAATAATAATAGCAATTTTGTTAAAAAACACCATCAAAAAGAATCACTTGATGAGTTTATTTACAATGAAATTAAATTGGATGATTCAATAGTTTCAAAACCACATTCAATCAGAGACATATTAAATAGCAATAATAAATCAATATTTTTAACAGGTTCAACAGGTTTTTTGGGTGCATATTTATTAATAGAGTTAATTAAAATGAACAATATTTCAAAAATATATTGTTTAATCAGAAACAACTCAAAACTAGCAAATCCAATCGATGAAATTATTAATAATTTAAAAAAACATCATCTAATCGATATGAATCAAGAACAAAAAAGATCTAACAAAATACTTAGACGTACGGGTAATATATCAAAAGATAAACTACACACCACCAACAACAACAACTACAAAGATAACTATAACCAAGTTAGTGAAGACCAATTAATTAAAGTCATTCCATTGGTTGGTGATATTTCAAAACATAAATTTGGACTAAACCAACAGGATTATTTAAAAATTTCAGATGAATGTGATATTATTATAAATACGGCAGCAAATTTAAATTTAAAAACAAAATATCAAGAAAATAAAGTAGTAAACGTCAACAGTGTCAATGAAGTAATAAAATTATCAGTTTCAAATAATAATAACCAAAAGCTAATAGTTCATTTTTCATCGATTGCAGTATTCATCAATCATCAATTAACAGACAGTGAAGAATTTGAAGAATCAAAAATATTACCAAACTTTGATTCTACATCGATTGGCTACATTCAATCAAAAGTTATCTCTGAAAAACTATTAACAAATGCAGCAGAATCAAGAGGTATACCATCAATTATTATTAGACCACCTGGTATGTAAAAAATTTATATCAATTATAATCACTATTGAATATTATATTTAGAATATCACTAACTTTAAAACCTTTACATTAATTACAGATATATTCTCAAACCCAATAACAGGTAAAGGTCATTCAAATGATTTTGTATCACTTTCATTAAAATGTTCAAAAGAAATCGGTTATTATCCAAATATTCATAGACCAATTTTCACAGCTCCAGTTACAACTATAGCTCAAAACACAATTAATATAATATTCAACGAAAATAGTTGGAACCAAAACAAATCAAAACCAATTTCAATTTACAGTTTAAATGGTAATTCAATAGAAATGAAATCAATTTATGAAATCTTGGAGAAAAATTTCAAATGCAAAGAAACCAACTATGAAGAATGGGTAGAAAAAATTGCAAAATCAAACGGAAAATCATCAAAAAGATATTCAGCATTCCATATTCACAACAATCAACATTCAATGACAACACAATCCAATATTAATACCAAATTCAAAATGTCAAACAGCACAAAAGAATTATTAATGTCAATTGGTTCTTATAATGATCAAGATTGGGAAATCAATGAATCAATCATTCTAAATAATATTAATAATAATGAATAATGAGAAAACAAAATTATAAATAAATAAATTGAACAAATCCCAATTAAATAGTTTCAATTTTGTAGAAATAATAAAAATATAAAAAAGAAAAAAGAAATAAAAATAATTTTAAATTTTTTATTTTATTACACTATAACAAATATAAAGATTGAAATCGAGAGCAGCAGGTGAGGAGTTGAAAAAAATATATTTATACTTATATATAAAATCGTATTACGACTGTTCTTATTTAAAGTCCAAAGCATTTTTTTTTTTTTTTTTTTAAAAATTTAATCGTGTTTGAAACAAATTAAAATAAGCGAAAAAAAAAAATGCTTTCAATATGGTGGAATTTAAAAAAATTAAGAAAAAAGCTTTTTTATTTTCAAAATTTTTTCTCTCCCATATAAAATTTTTTCGCTAATTTTAAAATGTGATTTTTTTTCACACTTGTTAAATAGAATAATTTTATATACATAAAATAAAAAAAATTTGGATATAAATCATAAACAAAATAAAAAAATGGAAGAATTATTATTTTGGAAAGTTATCAAAAATAAATTTCTTTTGAGACATATAATGTCATTTATGGACACACATTTATCACCAGATTATGATTCAATTATGTCAATAAATAAAATGATAGATGCAAACTTATTCAACATATTAAAAGAAAAGATTAAGAGAAACTGTGGATATTTACAATTCGATATTGTAAAACAGAATTTGATTAATATTTTCAAAAACATTAAAAACGATAAAATTTTTTACATTCAATTTTTTAAACTTTATAAAAAAGCAATTGAAGATTTTAACAAATTTTATAGTGATAATAATGGTTATTATTATGATACAGAATATGATAGTTTCATTGTAGATCAATTAACAGAATCAAAAAATTTAGAAGGTATTCAAGTATTAGTTGATACATTTAAATATAAACCTAATTTTAAGAATTTATTAGTATCAATTAAAGTTGGCTCATTTAAAATCATTGAATACTTTATGAAAACACAATTTCAACTTTCAATATCACTTACAGATTTAATAAATCTAAACTTTGAAGAAAAATCATTTAATGGTCTACTATATTATTCAAACATTTTTAGTAGTAGTAGTAGTAATAGTAATAGTAGTAGTAGTGGATATTCAAATTGTAGGATCACAAGTAAATTAATTTGTGATAAAATTTATTCTTCTGATTTCAAAATCGTTGAAAAATTAACAGTAAAACAATTAATTTCAATTTGTAAATTATTTATAAAATTTCACCCATTCAATAAAAATTCAAATAATTTTATTACAGATAAAGAAATTGATAATAGTATTCAAAAAGATCAATATAAAAATAAAACTTTAAAATCAATTATATTAAACAACATTAGGAATAGTAGTAATAGTAGTAATAGTGATGTAGAAGTTATTGAATTTATAAAAAGGTTATTAGATTTATTTTATTCAGTATACTATCATAAGAAAACACCAATTATAGGTATTATATATAACGAAGAATTGTATAATATAGATAATTTTCATTTTAACTATAGTTTAAGATATTATATAAAACTATCATTAAGATTTGGTGCTCCTTCTTTATTTATTCAATGTTGTAGACTTAATAGAAATAATTCTTTTGAAAGTTTTTTAATAAAACATTTTAGAAAAACATCAACATCAAATTCAAATATTGAAACATTATTATTTTCAAATTGTAGTAGTAAGGAAAAACAAATAGAATTTTTAAAGTATATCATTAAAAATAAAGGTTTTATAAAAGAACCAATTTCATTATTTTATTTAGTTATTAGTTTTGATAATTTAGAGTATATAAAAATGATAGCAGAGGGATTAGGAAGTAATGCAATTGAATATAAAGATCAATATAAATTTAAATTACCACATATTATTACACGTTATATTAGATCTAATCAAGTAATGGAATATTTATATGAAAATTATAGAAACCATTTTATTGAAGAACCAGGATTCTCATATATTAGTTTTTTTATAAATTTAAATTTATTAAAACATTTTGAAATTTTAATTAAAATTGAACAAAATGAAAATGATTTTAATAATAATAGTGATAACGACAATAATAATAATAATAATAATAATAATAATAATAATAATAATAATAATAATAATAATAATAATAATAATAATAATAATAATAATAATAATAATAATAATAATAATAATAATAATAATAATAATAATAATAATAATAATAATAATAATAATAATAATAATAATAATAATAATAATAATAATAATAATAATAATAATAATAATAATAATAATAATAATAATAATAATAATAATAATAATAATAATAATAATAATAATAATAATAATAATAATAATAATAATAATAATAATAATAATAATAATAATAGAATTTTAAATGGTAAAATTTATAAAATCCAAAGTTTTAATTATCTTGCTAATTGGTTCACAAAGGAAAATCATTCAAAAGAAATTGTTGAATATGTTCTTTCCAAACCGAATTATTATAAAGTTTCCTATAAACAATTTTATTTAAATTTTGACTATTGGTACCCAATGAATGGTGATGAAAATATTAGATTGAAAATGTATAAAATGTTAGCGTTACATGCAATTAACCAACCAGAGATACTTCCGAATATGAGATTACATATATCGATTAGAAGGTTATCATTATGTTTTTTAAAACTATTAGATTGGTTATTTATTAATTTTAGTAATCAACTTTCACCTAATGGTAAATTTATTTCATCAGAGATTGAATATAGCTATATTAAAACTATTATCACAAAAAATTATATTGATAATTATTTAAATTTCGTTGACCCTTATAATATACCTTATTATTGCTCAGAGTTTGGTAATTTAGGTTTAGTCGATATGGTTTTTAATAGATTCATTTTAGATCAATCATTTTTAAATGAAAATCAATCAATTATTGAAAATTTAATTTATGAAATGATTTTATTTATGATTAAAAATTCAAGACTATATATATTAAAACATATCTATAATAATTTTAGTATTGTTTTTAAAAGTAGTAGTTCAAATGAAAGAATATTGTCATCAATTAAATTGAAAAATCTTTTAATTGAATCACTAAGACTTAGTTACATTGAAACTTCAGAGTTTCTTTTTCAATTCACCGTTATTTCAAATGATGAATTTAAAAAAGTTGCTAACAAAAAGTCAATCATTCATTTCAAAAAGAAATTTGAAAAAAAGTAATAAAAAAAAAAATTAAAAAAAAAAGTGTGCTTTTTACTCAGTTTTTAGTAATTGAGATGATATGAATATAGAAAATCAATTAGAATTTACAAATAAAGATATTAAAAAAAAAAAAAGGTTATTGTGCTATTTATTATCCAAAAAAAATAAAAAAATAAAAAAAATAAAAATTTGTTCAAACAAATCAATCTCTTTTTTTTTTTTTTTTTTTTTTCGATGAATTAAAAAACGGTTTTGATTTTCAAGGTTTTTTTTCACAAATATCTTCACCCTTACACAAAATTATAACGGTTTTGATTTCTTTATTTTTTTTTTAATTTTTTTTTTTTTTTTCAAATGAAAAATGTAATCAAAAAAAAAAAAAAAAAAAATTATATTTTTAATTCAAATAAAAAAATAAACCAAAGAAAATGTCAGGGAATATATATATGGATATTATTTCATCACAAGTAATTAATTATTATAAAAATTATTATTAAAAAAAATAATAAATAATAAATATTAACTTTTTTTTTTTTTTTTTTTTTTTTTTTTTTTTTATTCCTCTCAATAAAGGTTAGTCAAGGTAACTTTGGTAAGTTTTTTTTATTTTTTTTTTTTTATTATTTTTTTCTATTTTTTCTGAAAAATTTCAAAACAATTATTAATTTCATTTAAAAAATAAAGGTGGAAAGAATGGACAATTCGGATATTTAGCAAAAGATAAAAGTAGAAAAGAAAAAAAATTATCAAAAGCTAAATATAGTGAATCATCACCAAAAAAGAGAACAGAAGAGAAATATGAATGTGATATTAATATTATTGATGGTACAGTTGCAGAAGCCACTGATAGTAATGGTTTAAGTGATCCATTTATTATTATTTGGAGTGTTGATAGAGATGGTCATCCTGATAAATCACTTTACAAAAGTAAAGTTTGTAAAAAAACTTTAACCCCTGTATGGAATGAAATTGGAGTTTTTAAAATGAAACCATCATATGAATCATTAATTGTTGAATTATGGGATCATGATTTATTATCAGCAAATGATTTCATTGGTAGAGCTACAATCAGTGTAGTTGGACTTAATTCATTTTATAGATTCAATGATAAAATTTCAGTTTATGATGATAAAAAATCAACTCCAAGTGGCACTGTCACTTTGAAAATTTCAAAAACTTCAAAAGGTTCAAACTTTTCCTCTTGTGTATAAATAAATAAAAAAATAAATAAATAAAAAAAATAAATTTAATATTTATTTAAAATTTCATTAAACCAAATTATTATTTTTTTTTTTTTTAAAAAAAACTCACCGATTAGTTAATTTAAATTCTGATAAGATATTTTTTGTGAAGGGCATCACAAATTAAAAATATTTTTTTTTTTTTTTTTTTTTTTTTATTATATTTACATTTTAATAAAATATTTTTTTTATTTTTTTTTTTTTATTATTTTTTGTTAACAAAAATAAAATATTAATTAATAAATATATAAATAATCAATAAATAAAAATAAAAAATGGGTGATTTATATTTGGATATGCTTACTACTCAGTATGTTTTTAAAAATAATATTAGAAAAAAATTCATTGTATTAATTTTTAATTATTTCAAAAAAAAAATAAAAAAAAAAAAAAAAAAAAAAAAAGGGTTAACCAGGGTAATATGGGAGGTAAAACTGGGCCATTTGCATATTTATGGAAAGAAAAAAATAGAGTTGATAAAAAAAAAATCAAAACTTCAAAACCAAAGAAAGAAGATAGTCATACAATTTGTGAAATTCATATCGGTAGTGGTACAGTTAGAGATGCTCAAGATAGTAATGGTTTAGCTGACCCATTCATTATGATTTGGAGTGCTGATAAACTTGGAGAACATGATAAATGTGTTTATAAAAGTAAAGTTTGTAAAGAAACTTTAAAACCAAATTGGGATGAACATGGTGAACTAAAGATGAAGAATGGAAACTATGGAAAATACATTCTAGAACTATGGGACCATGATACTTTTACTTCAAATGATTTCATTGGTAGAGCTTCAATCTTCCCAGGTTCAGTAACTTTTGGTATGGATTTCAAAGGAAATGTTTCTGTTTTTGATGAAAATGATCAAACAAATCCATCAGGTTCTGTTGAAATTAATATTAAAAGAAAATAATAATTTATAAAAAAAAAAAAAATCTCTATATATTATTAATAATTTGGGAAAAAATAATAATAATTGGAGGAAAAAAAAAAAAAAAAAAAAAAAAAAAGTTAATGTAAAATCACCACTGAGAAATTTGTAGTAAAAAAAAATAATAAATAAAGAAGTAAGATCCAAAATAATAAAATAAAAAAAAAACAAAAAAAAAATTTCTTTCTTTAATTTATAATAAATATTAATATTTGATATTTACAATTTTTTTTTTTTTTTTTTTTTTTATTGTTAATATTATTATTTTTCCAAGATTGGTGTCTTTTTAATAGTATGAAATAAAGGTATTGATTTGTGTAATAATTCTAAATGAGTTGTATGGATACTTGAATGATGATCATATGGTAAAGTAGAGGTCGTTTGAATTTGACTATTTTGAGTTTGAGCTATAACCGTATTATTTTCACAAATTTTACCCTCTGAAATTATACAACCTGTTCCAATTGAGCATTGATCTTTTATTATTGTATCCTTTAATATTTTACACTTTGGCTCAAAAACATTTCCATTTCCAATTGATTTACATTCTATATCTATTATTATTATTATTATTATTATTATTATTATTATTATTATTATTATTATTATTATTATTATTATTATTATTATTATTATTATTATTATTATTATTATTATTATTATTATTATTATTATTATCATTATTATTATTATTATTATTATTATTATTATTATTATTATTATTATTATTATAAAAAGTAAGTATAAAATTAAAATCAAAAAAATAAAATAAGTAAAACCAATGCATACAAGATCCAACTTCAAATAAATTATTTGAGCCAATTACCATTGGTTCAGGTGATTTGTTTATAATTTGAACCAACTCCTCTATAATATTGTTTTCACCAATAACAATTGGACCAGCGCCATCTGATATTATAATTGATGATCTTGGATGCAAAACTGTACCAATTGCAATTTGAACACCATTACTAACTGTGCTATCTTGACAAATTAATGATTTATTTATAACAACTGGTGATGTTTGTGTTGGTGATGTTATTGGAGGTGATGTTGACATTATATATAATAAATATTTAATATATAAACATATATTATATTCGCAGTCCTTTATTGAATATGTACTTTTTTTTTTTTAAAATTTTTAAAAAAAGATTTTTTTTTTAATTTTTTTTTTTATTTTTTTTTTTATTTTTTTTTTATATTTTTTTTTATTTTCAATTTTTTTTTTTTCATTATTGTCGATTTTCAACAAATTCTTTTTTTTTTTTCTGTTTTATTTACATACACACAAAGACTGTAGTTTAGATTACTCATATTCACCTATATATAAATAAAAATAAATATTATTATTTTCAATTTTTGAAAGATATACAAAAAAAAACAAAAAAAAAAATAAAAACAATGTCATCATTTGGGAAGAATAGTTCATATAGAGAAACTGGTGCATCTCTTAAAGAGTTGGGTGATTATTTAGATAGTAAACAAGAGGGAAAACCAACTCATCAAAAAGTTGTTGGTTTCGATACAAATGTATGTTTAATTCTTTGTAAACCTTTCTTGGTTCAACTTTTTGTTTTGTTTTTTTTTTTGAGAAAATGTTAAGAAAATGTTAACAAACTCTTTTTTTTTTTTTTTTAATATTATTGTTTAGACATCACCAATTTCAATACCAATAACATCACCACAAAGTGGATCAAATTCAAACTTTGGCAAAAGTCCAAAATCATCACACGATAATAAACAAACATCACCATTATTATCAGCATCATATAATAGAAAAAATAGTGCTACATCCCCAAAAGATTCTTCAGCAGGTAAAAATAGTACAAATGTAAATTCAGATTTATCAAAAGTATCATCATCATTAAATGAATTAAAATTTGAAAAACAACCAATAAACTCAACACCTTCATCTTCATCAACACCAACATCAACACCATCTACTCCATCTTCAGCACCATCTTCAGCACCAACCTCAACACCATCAACACCAAATGCAACCTCACAACAACAAAAAAAACAACAACAACAACAACCAAAACAACAACAACAACCAAAACAATCAAAACAAGGAGGACAAGATAAAAAAGATAAAGACCAATCAAATAAATCAGAAAAACAACAACCACAAGATAAAGATAAGGAAACTAGTGAAATTAAAGGGTCTAAAGAAGTTGTAAAAGATGGTCAACATGGTGTTAAACAATTTGACGATCCAAAACAAAAGGGAAAGATTACCAAGAAAAAGATTATCAAAGTTAGTGAGACTTCTAGATCTGTTCAATTATTTAATCATTTACCACAATATAATTCAGAGTTTTCGATGGGTGTATCAGTATCGACTGATGAACCAAACGAAAAATACCCAATTCATCCTGATATCATTTCATTGGGATTAAAGTATGCAGATTTTAAGATTGCAGGTTCTAATGCACGTGCCATCGCCATGATGACAGCATTCATTCAAATCTTTAAGGATTACGTCGCAGCACCAGATAAAGTATACAGCAGAGAGTTAGATATGCTCTTAAAAAGAAACATTCAATTCCTCGTCGATTGTAGACCAATCTCAATCTCGATGGGTAACTCTATCAACTATGTCAAACATAAACTATCACTCACCAACAATATGTCACACGAAGCCGCAAGAGATTATCTCATAAAGTCCATCAATGAATTCATTGAACGTATTCAAATGGCTGACAATGCAATTGTCAAACATGGTTGCTCAAAAATCAATGATGGTGATGTGATCTTAACCTACGCTTCATCTCATGTCGTTGAGTTGATTATTCAACAAGCTATTCAAGATAAAAAGAAGTTCCGTTTAATCATTGTAGATTCACGTCCAAAACATGAGGGTAGAGAATTACTACATCGTTTGGTTTTACATGGCGTCAAAATAACCTATATCATGTTACACGCTGTCAGTTACATAATGAAAGAGGTCACTAAAGTATTCGTTGGTGCCTTCTCTGTTTTATCCAATGGTAATTTAATCTCTAGAAGCGGTACAAGTTTAGTAGCATCAATGGCTAAATTCTACAATGTTCCATTCATAGTTTGTTGTGAAACCTATAAATTCACTGAACGTGTTCAATTAGATTCAATTTGTTTCAATCAAATCGGTAATCCTCAAGACTTGGTTCAAAATTTAGGTGAAAAAGAAGGTTCAAAGAGTTTATTAGAGAATTGGGAATCTTATAGCACTTTGAAACTTTTAAATTTAATGTACGATTTAACTCCAATCGAATTAATTGATATGGTTATAACTGAATTCGGTATGTTACCTCCAACTTCAATTCCTGTAGTTTTAAGAGAATATAGAAAAGAGGTAATTTCTATAAATTAAAAAATAAAAAAAAAAATTATAAATAAAAAAAAATTAAAAAAAAAGAATAAATTATTTAAATAATATCTATACTTGGTTTATTAATCTTTAAGGAAAAGTAAGCTTTTAAAAATATATTGTTATTTATATCTTAATCAAAAAAAACTTGACTTTTGGGAACATCATCAAAAAATAATAATAACATCGATAACAATAGAATGAAGCATGGGGTGGTACCGATAATCTTAAAAATTATGATAAAATAAATTAAAATAAAAATAAAAAGAATTTTAGATCTATTAAAAATACACCTAAATTTCTATTATTTACAAATGCATTTAAACTAATTAATTTTTATTAACATTCAAAAATAATTTTGATTAACATTCAAAACAATAAATTGCAGTAAAAAAAAATGCCTCATTCACCTAAAGATCGTGATTCAAGTGTTACTAGTGACGGACCAAGTTACCAAAATGTTTGTGATAGAAGTACAACTGTCTCCTGGGGTTGGGACCACATTCGTGTAGAAACTAATAACATAACATGTGATAAACCTGACTGTTCAGACAAAAGATAAAAACCAAATTAATAAAAAATAAAAAATTGAATGTAAGAAATAAGCTCAACTTCGCCTGCCATTTTATTTTTTTTTTTTTTTTTTTTTTTTTTTTGATTTTTCCAAATGTCACCACTTTTATTCGAAAACGTAGCGATGCGTAATGCAAAAATTAATTTTTCAATTTTCAATTTTTATTTTTTATTTTTTTTTTTTCATTTTCCAATTTTTCAATTTCCAATTTTTTTTTTTTAATTACACAATAGATAGACGTAATTACGATCTTCTTAAAAAAATTAAAAAAAGATGAATTTTTTTTTTTGTTCAAAAACAAAGTGATGTTATATGTATACATATGTATTTATTTAAACTAAATATATTTTTTTATTTTCCAGGTCATACGTTCAAACCACTAAATTGAGCTGATTATTCTTCCACTTCTTCCACTTCTTCCTCTTCTACCATTTCTTCATCTTCGTCTTCATACTCGAGTGGATACATATTATTTTGAGTAACGACTTTGAAAATATGCATAGCACGCATAGTATTTGGAATGTGCATCCAAGTTAAACCAGGTAAGTTTGGAAGTGAGTATGCGTCGTCAATTGCTTGCCATACTGTTTGACATGGTTTTGGACCACGAATACTATATTCCATCGCGTGATATTCTAAACCTTCAAGCGCATTTCTCATTCTTTTATTGGTTGTCGATCTTACTATATTTGCATCCGGGTGATTTGGGTCATGTTGTGCTATTGTCACTCCTGCATTTGAAAAAATATCAAAGCCAATTGCATAAAGATCTATGGTCGTTGGTTGTTGTCTGAGAATATTTTGTGCCATACAAATATAATAAAATTAAAATCTATAAAAATTATTTTTTTAAAAATAAAAAAAAAAAAATTTTAATTTCTTAAATTGAATTCCTGTTTCTTGCACAAAAATTAAAAAAATTATAAAAAAAATTGAAAAAAAAATTTAAAAAAAAATGGATGGATTTATTTCATAGAATTTATTAATTTTTTCTGGTTGGGTTATCCTTTAATTTTATTTTCCCTAAAATATAAAAAATTGTTTTGATTATATACCCAAAATATTCTTATTATATGAAATATCCATCCATTTTTTTTTTTTATTTTTTTTATATTTTTTTTAATTTTTTTAATTTTTTTAATTTTTGTGCGGCAACCACTTTTCAATTTAAATAAATTAAAAATTTTTTTTTTTTATTTTTAAAAAATACTAATAATAATTATTTTAAAAAAATGAACACTAACAAAAAAGTTAAAAAAACTAAACTTGTTTCTTTTACAGAAAAAAAGGGCAGAATTTATATTAAAAGTTGGGATAAAGTTAAAAATGGAGATTCACTTAAAGAAGAATTAATAAAAGCAGCTCGCGCCTATAAAGATTCTGGCGAAAAATTACAAAAAATAATTGGTGAAGATAATATTATAGGCAATACATTTTATGGTATGCAAAATATCGAAAAAATGGAAAATGGTGATAACAAAGAAAAACCCTCAGTAAAAGCAACCTTAGAAAATTGTAAAAGATTAACAGAATTAACAAATTTAACCGGTAAACTTATTCACAAATATGGTATCGATTTTTCACTTATTCAAGACACAAAAAAACAAGTTTTTAATTCTTTATTATAAATAATAAATTCAATTCCTTCAATAATAGTTATTTTTAAAGATCAAAACTAAAATCGTGAAAGTAAAAAACAATGTTTATTTTGTTAACTATGGTTGTAATTGATTTAATATTTTCATTACTTTTCAAATATGAAATAAAACTTTTAATAAATTAATGTACATACAAAGCACATGAGTTATTTGTTTTTTGTTTTGTATGATCTTTACTAAATAAGATTTTAATTTTATTTTTACCCAACAAAAAAAAAAAAAAAAAATAAAACCAAAAAAAAAAAAGAAATTATTTGGAATTAAAAAATATTAAAATAGAAATTATTAAATTTTATTTATTGAAATATTCGGTAGATAGTTCAAATAAATAAATGAATTATTTTTATTTTCAATATTACTATTATTATTATTATTATTTGAAATAATGCAATAAGGTAATCTTGAATCATAATAAATTAAATCACCCTTTTTTAGATGAATTTCTTTAAGTTGAGAAATTAAATCAGTATCATGTTTATATAGTTCACTAGTTGAATTTATTGGTCTATATGGATTCTTTGATAAATTTCTTTTCTCTTTTGAATATTTTTCACAAATATACTTTATAGATTTTTTATGATATTTCGGTATTAAATTTATATAGCTAGAATCATCGTCACCAATATATAAAATTGAATTTATTGGTGTCCATTTTTTTAATGGTACACTTTCAATAATTTTATCTTTATTTATTATTTCAGTTTTAAATAAACTAAAAGGGTTCTAATTATATGTATACAATTAATAAATATTTATCATAATCTTTCTGTAAATAATAATCATTAAAAGCTTTATTATTTATTATATACTTACACAATCTAAATTAATGATTTTTTCCCTATTCTTATTATTTTTATTATTATTATCTTTATTTATGTTCAATAGTATATCGGTTGATGAGAAATTATTATATAGATTTGGCCACTCACTATATTCTATATTATTGTTATTATTATTATTATTATTATTACTTTTGTAGGAGTTGGAATAGGTGATTTGAAATAATTGAGAAAATGAATTTAAAAAGTCTTGGTTTGATTTAATGTCAGAAGATTCATAAATATTATTATTATTATTACTAACATCTTCAATAAAAGAATTTTGATATTTTTGTTCAAAAATAATATTATTTTTAATTATAAAACCATTTTCATTGAAGCTCTCTAAATCATATAACGATAATGGACCATTAACTCTATTCTTTATTATTGATATACTACCATTAGTACTAGTGGAGCTATTATTCATCTGTTTATTAATCTTTTCAATATTAAAACAACCATCAACATGTATATAATTTCTTTTTATTTCATTTTTGATTATATTATTATTTATTTGAAATAACTTTGTTATTATGTTGTTGTTTTTAATCATTCCCAAAAATACCTGAAATAAATGAAAAAAATAATAAAAAAAAAAAAAATGAAAAAAAATAAAAAAAAATAAAAAAAAACAAATGAAAAAAAAAAAAGATAGATATTTGTTTTTAAAGTTGCAACTAATATTTTTTGATTTTATTATTTCTTTTTTTTTTTTTTTTTTTTGGGTTGTAATAAATGATGCTACTCTACTAACTATTCATTATTATTATTTATTATTATTTTTGTTATTAATATTATTATTATTATTAATTGTTTTTATATTATTTTTGTTTTGGTTTGTCTTTTTTCAACCTATTTAAAAAACGTGAATCAAAGAACGTGGGACAGTTCTTAAGTCCCAATCGACAAAATAAACTATTGCCATAATTGAAAAAAGTCCAATTGCTGATAAGACTATAGAAAAGAATTAGTATTTTTATTATTTTATTTTTATTTTTTTTAATAATAAATCACTTACAATGCCATAAATCATGAGTATCTATAATATTGAGAATAAAAAAAAAAAAAAAAAGAATGACCATTAGTAATCTTAATATTAAAATAAAAGTATTGTTTTATAAAAAAAATAAATACCCCAATAATCAAAGATGATACATGGTTTATTCAACAATAATGATTCTTCGTATGTATAAAACTTATTTGTAACGGCCACTTCAAAGTAATACAACCCAAATCCCCATGATAAAAACATAATAGCGAATAATACCCAAACAAATAGGTACACTTTTTCACCATATTTAATCTTCATTGCTATATAATAGAATAAATAAATTAAAAAGTCTAATACCATTACTCCCCTATATTATTTTTATTTATTAGTACATATGAAAAAAAACAACAATATATAAAATATAGGTGTGTATTGTAGATATATAATACATACAAAATTAAATTTGAAAAGTTTTTAGAAATATTACCCATCATACCATAAACAGCAAAAGCAATTACAATGGCCCAACTTAAAATGTTTGCTATTAAAAGTGCAAAAAATCTTGGTTTATCTTCAATTGATGAAGGACAAGCCAATTTCTTTAATGTTCTCCAAAGGAATCCAATACTTGGATTTAATTCCATTCTTTTATGTGCTAATAAATATGATGACCCTATAATTGATACATATCCAAAAACAATGACAAACATTACCCAAAATCTATATTATAATAATAATAATAATAATAATAATAATAATAATAATAATAATAATAATAATAATAATAATAATAATAATAATAATAATAATAATAATAATAATAATAATAATAATAATAATAATAATAATAATAATAATAATAATAATAATAATAATAAAAATAATAATGATAACAATAATATTAGTATCAAATCAAAACAAATCAAAAGTCAATTAATGTTAACCTACGCGTAGATATTAATATTTGTTAATGAGAGGAAATTAAAGAAAATAAATAACGAAAAGAAACCATATGCTTTAAATGCACCTGCTGTAAGAGTTGCATGTCTTTTTTGATGTAATGTGAAAAATAACAATCCTGATCCAATTAACATATATGTTGTATCTATATATATATATATTTATGTCGTATCTATTGTATTAATAAACCAATATTCTTTATCAGTGTATTTAGATAAGAAGATAAAAAAAAAAAAAAAAAACATACCAAATTGAAAATTTAATCTTGAAGGACAAACATGGTATAAAGCAGAGAAAATACCTTCAAAAATAATGGTTAAACCTAAACTATAGTATAAAGATAAATCTGTATGTAATCCATGAATGCCATCCTCTTTATGTGATGTGAAATGAGCTATCAATACGAATGATGTGCCCGCTATTAAGTAAAATATATTCGAAAGTACGTTGTTGAATGATGGTATTCCTAAAAATGGTCTTAAACATTTATAATTATAGTAACATTTAATCTCTGGATCTGTTATTTGAAATACTACAAATTGAATTGATGGTAAACTATAAAATGCTGATACAATTAATAATATTTTCCAAAACTAAAATAATAATATTAATAATAATGAAAAAAAAAATAATAAAAAAAGTAAGAATTTTATTTTATTTATGGAATAAAAAAAATATAAAATGTAAAAAAAAAATATATAAAATATTACTAAAACCTACATATTTCAAATAAACAGGTTGAGTTTTAAGTTGCCTTTTAGTTTCAGATTGGGATAATAATTCTTGAACATTTAATGCTGTTGATGATGATGATGATGATGATGATGCATTATCTAATAATGATTCTTCTTCACTATATCCTAAATCAATCATTGTTCCTCCCATTTTGGAGTTATTTGATTTCTCCATCTTTGTTTTAAAGATACAATCTATATGTGTCGTTCGGTTTAATATATTTACAGGGTGTATATAAAAAGAAAGTGTGCGTGTGTTTTTTTTTTTTCTTTTTTTTTTTTTTTTTTGTTTATTTTTTCTGTTTATTTTTTATTTTTCTTAATTTTTCTTGGGGTGTGTGATTGTTGTTATTGTAATTGTTGTACAATTAAAATGTAATGGAAAAAAAAAAAAAAAAAAAAAAAATCAAGAAGAAAAAAAAAAGGAAAAAAAAAAAGGAAAAAAAAAAAATATCAATCGGTGTTCGAAATAAAAAAAATAATGAATTACTTAAAAAAAAAAAAAGTTTTTTTTCTCAAAAATTCAAAAAATTAAAAAAAAAAAAAAAAAATTAAAAATTAAATTTTAATTTATTTTATTTTTTTACCAGTGTGATTTTATAATAATTAAAAATTAAAAAAAAAAATTATTTTTAGACACACAATGACAATTTTAAAAATAATATTTTATTTCAGATTTTACATGTAAAATTAAAAAAAAAAAATATACTATTTTTATGTTCCAATAAATATAACCAATTAAATATTAATATTAATAATAATAATAATAATAATAATAATAATAATAATAATAATAATAATAATAATAATAATAATAATAATAATAATAATAATAATAATAATAATAATAATAATAATAATAATAATAATAATAATAATAATAATAATAATAATAATAATAATAATAAAAACAAAAATTGTTTTTTTTTAATAGTGAAAACAAAATGAATGACTAAATATTTTATCTTTTTTTTTTTTTTTTCATCAAAATCAACTACTCCTCTCCATTAAATTTAAACAATAACATCAAAAATTATTTTTTTTTATTTTTTGAAAAACAACAATTTTTTTTTTTTTTTTTTTTTTTTTTGATAAAAAAAAATCGATGGTTAATATCAAAATTTTACAATAAAAAAAAAAATATAGTTCGAACTATTTTTTGATCAGTCCTCCAACTTTTCCTCAACCATAGTATCTTTTCCGAGGTAGTGGTATTTAGGAAAAAAAAATATCCAAATAAAAAAAAAAAAAAAAAAATTAATAAAAATTAACACTGGGCAGTTTTGAAAATAAAATATTTCGAATAAAAAAAAAAAGTATAAATTCAATTCTATTCAGTTGAAAAAAAAAAAAAAAAAAAAAAAGGCAGAAAAAAAATAAAGTAAAATGAAATTATTTCTTTGTTTAATTTTTTTAGCATTATCATTAATTGGTTGTACTAAATCAACCCAAATTTCGAATCAATATGTAAATTTTGTTGCATATGGTGATTCTAAATGTGAACAATTAGCCGATAATGGATTTGGTTATTCCATTGCAGCTGATACTTGCACTACATTTGATCATTATAATAATACCCTTTTCACTGTTGATAATGGTCAAATTTCATGGGCAAGTTATGAAAACACTTATGGTGATGAAGAAGTTTGCACCAATCCAATTACTCCAACTCAAACTTATTCCATTGGTTCATGTATTTCACCAAGTGTCGTTAAATTTTATCCAAATAGTGGAGTTACAGATAAAACATTCTACTTTAAATTAACAATTTCATCAACACCATATATTCCACCAACTAGTTATGTTAATAGTTTAATGGGTGGTTCATGTGTTGAAGAAAATATTGTTGCTTTACAATACGTTATTAATAATACTAGAATATATCTTTTTGGTAGTTCAAATACATATCTCTACTATTGTAATCCATCAAATAATTATCCAGTTTTTGTTTTTTGTATTGATCATTCAAGTCAATGTTCACCAAGTGGAAATCCATCACCACCTCGTTGTTTGGAAATCCCACCATTTTATAATTCATCGAGTGATTCAAGTTACACCACTGCATGTTACCATCAATGTTGCAGTGGTACTTGTAGTGGTACTGGTACTGGTGCTTATACAAGTGGAGGAGGATCATATACTGGTGAAGGTTGGGTACCATCTGAAACTAATGGTAATCAAGATGTTGCATTGAAAAATAATCAAAACAAAAAAGCAACTGTTCAAACAAACTTACCAACCTATTACCAAAAATCTTATTGTTCATAATTTTTTTATAAATAAAAAAAAAAAATAATAAACCAATGTTTATTTCCCAAAAAAAATAGGAAGGACATTCAATTAATTATATATATATATATACAATCAAATTATTTTGTTATTAAAATTGTGTGTGTGTGCTAAACCATTTAAAATTAAAAAATAAAAAGAAAAAAATTAAAAAATAAAAAAGAAAATTTTTTTTTTTTTATAAATTCATGGTATAAAAATCAAAGAATTTATTTTTTTTTTATTTTTTTCTAATTTTTTTATTTTTTATTTTTAATTGATTTTTTTTATTGGAAAAAAAAAAAATAAAAAAATAAAAAATAAAAAAAAAATAAACTATTTAAATAGAAACTCAATTGTATTTTTATTTGTATTTTTATTTTGTAAATATATTATTATTATTATTATTTGTTAAATTTTTTTTTATATTTAAAAATGGTTGCAATTTGTCAAGTTGAAAGAAATGAAGTTGAAAATTTAGATAAAGAAATATTTTATTCATATATTAAATCAAATAAACCAGTTGTATTTGAAAATTATAGTTCACCAGCTATTGAAAAATGGACACCTGAATATTTATTATCAGTTGTTGGTGATCGTGATGTACATGTTAATATGTGTACCTTTGGTTCAATGTCTGATATTGTTCCAATGAAATTTTCAGAATATTTTAATAAAACTTTAAAAGATGAATTCCCAACAAAAGATTTAAATGGTATTATATATAACTCAAATTTTAATCACATTCAACTAAAAATAATAATAATATTAATTAGTGTATTTTTTTTAATTTTTTATTATTTTTTTTTTAGGTGAAAGAATTAAAAAAATCAATAAACCATATTTACGTAATTTTGGTATGTTGGATGAATTCCCAATATTAAAAGAAGATGTTAGAAATAATGAAGGTATTTTTAATAAGGATATTCATCAAATGGTAGTGATGGGAACATTTATTGGTACTAAAGATAGTGCTACCAATTTTCACAAAGATACTGGTGAGAATTTAGTAACAGTAGTTCGTGGTAAAAAATTCATTGTTTTAATTGCCCCTTCTGATGAAAAAAATATTAAATCAAAATTAAGTCATGAGATCGAGGTAAAATTCGATTCAAATGATTTTGGTTCACCAATTGAACAACATCCAGCTTTCTCTGATTGTTCAAAAGTTTATACAACAATCTTAACTGAAGGTCAATCTTTATTCATCCCACTTGGTTGGATTCATTATGTTCATAATATTGACACGACAATTTCTGTTTCATGTTGGGGTAAAGAAATGATTATGTAAAAAAAAAAAAAAAAAAAATTAAAACAATTAATAAAAAAAAAAAAACAACAACAACAACAAGTTTTCCCTATTTATTTTGAAAATAATATATTTATTTAGAATAAGTATATTACTTTTTTAAAATTTATCATTCAAAATTTATAAATATATATTTAATTTAAAAATTCTTAAAACCAAAAATTATTTTTTTTATTATCAATTTTTTTTTTTTTTTTTTTTTTTTTAATTTTTTACATTTAATAAATTATGACCATTTTTTTCAAGTTTATGCATCATCAAAGAAACATTCCCTTGAGCAAAATTATCTTTATCTAATAGTACATAATTACTTGCATTTGGGAAATCAGTAAAGTTTATAGGAATTTTACAACTGCCAATGAAATCATCTTTAATTAAATCATCATCCCAAAGCTCCATTAAAATATCAATTGCTTTAACAGGAATTTTATACATTTCAGAAAAATTGAAATCTGGTTTCAATGTTTTTTTACACACATTTGTTTTGAATAATAATTTCTTTGATTCTGTTCCATCGTCTTTTTTTTTTAATAAATAGACAATTACTTTTGGATCTGCTAATCCATTTGAATCCCATGCTTTAAAAACATCACCTTTTGTAATTGTAAATCTAATAATTTTAAAATCTTCAACCTTCTTTCCACCTTTTTTCTTTTCACTTGTTGCATAATGACCTAATGGACCATCCCTTCCTAAAAAAAAAAAAAAAAAAAAAAAAAAAAAAAAAAAAAAAAAAAAAATTAATATCTTAAAATAAAATAAAAAAAAAAAAAAACAAAAGAAAGATAATAAATATATATTACCTCCAAAATTTCCTGCATTAACTTGAGTGGTAGCAATTTGGTTAAAAATATTTGAAGATACATTTGACATGGTTATATAATTTATTATATATATTTGTTTTACAAATTTATAAATAAAAAAAATAAAAATTAAAAAAAATAAAAAAAAAAAAATAATAAAAAAAATTAAAAAATAAATAGGTTTTATTTTGATGATTTTTTTGATCAACCCAACACGAAAAATTCAAAATTAATTTTTTTCAAAGATTTTTTTTTTCATTTCAATTAATTAACAACCCAACTAATCAAAAAATTTATCAAAATGAATTTTAATTTTTTTCTTTTTATTTACTTTTAAATATAACAATCTCGAACTTTTAGAGATAATTAAAAATTTAATTCAAAAAAAAATTGAATGAGAAAAGAATTCATCTTCATTTTGTTCAACGAGCTTCATTATTCTATTGAAATTTTGAATTTCTTCTTCTCAGTACTTCTCTGCTAATTTTTCGCTTTCGGATATCACATGTAATATTTATATGGATCAATATTCTGATTCTTCATATTCATTTATATGGATCAATCTTCAAAAGACCAAGAACCAATTTATATTCTTGCTCATAATGAAAAATATGACCGATAGAATTTCTTCCATTTTGTCATATCAAATAAAGTTTCAGAACAATCTATCATAAATCGTCATACTTCAAGTGATGATGTTTTACTATTATTAGAAATACTTTTATTCTTTTTTACTACATATATTGAAGATGAAACAAACAACATCATTCAATTTCTTTCCAACTTATTCAAAACAAAGAAAAACATCTTTTTGGTTTATATTGTTCATTGGTCACAAAAATAGGTTTATCACCAAAAAGAACAAAGTATAAACTCAAAAAATAATAAATAAAATAAAAAATGAAATTTCACTTCGAGTTTTTTTAAAAGTTCTATTTTTTTTTTGGAATTTTTTGGTTGGTGACACCCCCTTTGGAAATATTATTGTTAATTATTATTTTTTTAATGAGAATCACTTTCTTTATTGACATTTTAGATTTTTATTTCATAACCAAAAAAAATTTTTTTAAAAAAACAAATTTCAAAATTATTTTAATTACTTTGTTCTTTATTTAATTTTCTAGGTTTTTGATATCATTATTTATTTGAATTATTATTTGTAGAGGTATTAGGCATTATTGGTACCATTGGAATTGACATTATTGGATTAAATTCTTCTTGGTCTTGTTGTGGTTGTGGTTGTTGTTGTTGTGGTTGTTGTGGTTGTTGTGGTTGTTGTGGTTGTTGTAGTTGTTGTTGAGGTGATTGATATTGTTGTAAAATAATTGAAGGTACTTGATTATCAACAACTGAATTTGAGGAATTTATATTTTGTTGAATTAATTGAGATAATAATTGTTGTTGTTTTAATTCTTCACCTTGAAATTGGGAGGGTGGTTGTTGTTTTTGTAAGAAGGCGGTTGGATCGACACGTGATAAAACATCCTCACTAATTTTTGGACAAAATTCATTGATAGCAGCCCATGTTGAATCCCAAAGTTGTTTTGAGATATCATTCTCTGTTGGCTCATCACCTGTTGGTGGTTTAAATACACCACAATTATTCATAACCAAGAGCATGTTTTTAAGAGACTCTGGTACGGATTCCGAGAGTAATTCAGATAGACCCATATAGATTTTCAAATGTGATAAAATGCTATCCCACAATGTTGTGAATTGATCACATTTTATGATGGTATTTAAATTTTGTAAAAACACTTTTGAGAGTAAAGCAGAGGCACGTAGTCTTGTGTCTTCGAAATTGGTTTCTCTAGAGTTCTCTTTAAGATTATCCAATAGTTGGAAAACAACATCAACAAAACAATCGAACCATCTACCTGGTGGTAAAAACTCTTGTAACGACGAAGAGAGTATTGTTTTTTGAAGGAATGTCATGGCATTGTTTCTAATGTCAGGCTTTGGATCCAAACATAGTGATGAGAATTTTACGAGTATCTTTGACCAAAATTTAACCCAAGCTGTATTGATCTTTACATCCATCTTTCTGATTAGAATACGAGTTGTTTGGAAACCAACCATTCCACCATTTGGTGATGAATGATCATTGGTGCCACTTTCAATTTTGTGAATGCCCAAGATCTTTGTGACATTAGTGAAGATGAAATAGAGTAATTCCATCGATTTAACAACTACACCATGTGGGATTGTCTTTGAGTCAATGAAACAATTAATTGGCTCCAAGCAATGCAAACAAGTTTCTTCGGTTAAAGAGTCTGGCTGAGTTTTGATCATCAAGGACAAAGCATCACATGCACGATTCGATGATTTTGGATTACCTGATAACAATACAATCAATGCCAATATTGGTTCCCATGCTGATGGTGTGGTTGAGATGAAATCAATGTTCTTTTGAACCAATTGAATGAGGGAAATCGACATTTTCTCTGCAATACTATCTAAAACGTTGCCAACACGTAATAATAACTTAATACAAGATGATAGAGTAATGAATACCTCTTTCTTTCTTAGTAGTCTAATTAGGAGATACATTATTGACATCACCACTTTTTCAATCAATGGTGTCATTAATCTTGCATTGGCAGTTGAAACACTAACTACTTGTTCAAATGTATTTATAATTGACTCACAATGTTCAAAATATTTATTCCATACCAACCCTAATCTATCCTCATTTAAAAGTATAATATGTGACAATAGATCAAAACAAAATAATTCTTGTTTTTGATTAATCGAGTAATAAAAATTCGATGTATTACCATAATGGCCATGATGACTGTGATGTTGTTGTGTTGGTGAATTTAATACATTCGTTGATCCTGTTGTTGATGATGATGCTGCCGTTGCTATATTATTTGCTGAAGAAGGTAATGAAGAAGATGATGATTGCTTCGAAGGATTTGTTATATTAAACAATGAGTTTAATAATTGATCTAAAGAATGCATTGGTAAAGATTTAGTCTCTTGGAATAAATCAGTTATATGACAATTATCTACACAGGTTTTAGCTTTCTCTTTATGTGGGTCAACAACCTCTGTTTCTTCATAATTACTTCTGTCAGCAACGAACCATAATAAAAATGTTGATGCTGTCGAGTTTTGTTTCTGTTTTTGTTCTTCTTGTTTCTTTCCATTCTTTGAATTTGATGATGATTCAATTGGAAAGTCAATTGTTTCGAAAATATTTGATAATAAATCCATCTTATTTAATCTACAAATGATTGCAATTATATATCTCCATGATTCACCTAATAAATTGGAATATTTAATTGCAATTTCAAATGTTGCAATCGTTGCTAATTGTGCTTTATTATCACCAATAAATGCATTTTCATTATAATAATAGTTATTATTATTATTATTATTATTGTTATTTAGTCCATTACTATTAGATAATGGAGTAGCGCTGTTTGTTGTTTGTTGTTGATTTTGTGTTGTTACATTGGATGATGGTGATGTTGCACCATTCGGTATTAAATTATTATTACTATTATTTAAATTGTTATTTTGGTTTGTATTGTTTATATTTGAATTTGAATTTGTATTTATATTTAAATTATTATTATTTTGATTTGTATTATTTATATTCGTTTGTTGTTGTTGTTGTTGTTGTTCAACGGTATTATCGATTAAAGTTGTATTATTACAAAGTGAAGTCATTAAATTATCAATTACTTCAATGATATTATAGTTTGCAGATACTTGAGCACAAAGATGGAAACCGTCTAAAATTCTTTGACATAATGATTCTTTTTCAATCTTTTCAAAAACCTTACTGATGGCGGGTATAACCAAATTCAATACAATGGAGAAGATCTCGCGATCATAGTCGTTGGTATTGGCTGATTTATAGTCACCGATACGTTTTGATCTCATTAGAATCTTTCTCCAATTTGGTGGATTGATAACGCCTGGTTGTGGCTCTTCTTCAACGATCATTTCATTAACTGAGATGTCATCAAAACATTCTTGAATCAATTCATCTGGTAACTCTCTGTTTAACATCGATTTGAAATTTGAGAATTTCATTCTCTCCTTCTGTGAGATCACTGGGTTATATAATGATGTGTGCAACATTAATGCCGAATAGATATAGAGATAGACTTTGTCGGCATTTAAAAACAAATTATCTGATCTATTTTCGTAGATCTTTTGTGCAAAATCTTCGAAAATAATCTGTACAACTGCAGACTCGCCAGGAATCTTAAAACTTTCTAAAAACTCTCTAAACACAGACATACAATTTGGATTCTTCAAATTGAATGAACTAATGTAATTGTGTCTAACCTTTTCATTCATTTCTCCTCTTTTACCTAAATATTCTCCAACAGTTGTCTTATTTAGTTTTGGTACTTCTAATAAAAACTTTGCAATGTTTTCTGGTGTAACTGGTGTATATAAATTATTATCTATAAATAATAATAAAAAAAGGAGATAGCGTTAATATAAATTACTAATATATTGTGGTTATTAAAATAATAATTATTTTAAATTAAATTACTTTTTAAATATTCAATTGCATCATTTGGTTTACGATTAAAATGTTCAGCAGCAATAACTAATTGTCTTTTATGTTCTTTTCTTTTTAGGTAATCAATTTTTGGTTCATTTGAATTTTGTAGCTTTTGTAATAGGGAACGGGCTCTACGATCTTCAATACTTTGAACAATTGATAATAAATTTTCAAATGAAATTAAATGAAGTGGAGTGATTGGCTGCGAAATTGGAAATGAGTTTTTGTATAGAAATTTACAAAGATTTTCAAATACATTTGAACAATGTAACTCACAGTCATAGTTTACAAAGAGATCGATCATTGTGTGTGGTAACTTGCAAAAATCTCTTAATCCTTCTAACGCCAACTCCTGTAGTTCATGATGACTCTTATTATCTTGTATTGATGCCATTAAAACATTGAAAAATGCTTCAAATTGTGATTTCAACGTTCTCTTTAATCCAATGAATAAATTGAAGAAAATTCTCATTGATAATGAATAAATTTGAACATTTTTCATTTGTAAATTCTAAAATTAATTATAATAAAAACAATAAGATTATTAGTAAATTTTTTTTCCTACAATAATTATAGAAATAAATTATTTACTTACTAATAATAAATGTTTAAATAAATCTTGTTGAATAATTTTCAAGATATTTGGTATTAATTCCAATTGAGAACCACGAATTTGAATGATAGTATTCACTAAATTTAAACAAAGTAGTTTGGTTGAAGTATCATCTAGTGATAATGATGGAGCTAAATCGGTAACAAATAAACTAAATAAACGTATCAATACAGTTTCATCATATGGTTTATCTGTTTGGTTGCTTGCATCAAATCTTACACCACGTGGATTTATTGTAAATCCTTTTTGTTCTTGTGGTGATGATGATATTGGTTGTTGTGGTTGTGGTGGTATAGATTGTGGTGGTGGTGGTGGTGGTATTTGTTCAGCTGTTGTTGTTGTTGTTGTTGTTGTTGTTGTTTCATCTGTAGTTGGTGGTAAATTACTAAAGAATAAATCATTATTTGGTGAAAAATCAACTTCCAAAGGAGGTGGTTGCGATTTTTCATCTACAGTAGTAATATCAGTTGTGGAAATAGTTGTGGCAGTAGTAGTTGCTATTGTTGTTGGAGGTGGTGGTGGTGGTGGATTAGATGGTGGTTGAGGTGGATCAATATAAATGTTATAACGATTGAAAATGGTTGAAACGATTTTTTGAACTGAATTTTCAGCATTTTTTTTCAAAAGTTCTGAAGATCTTGATTGATCAGACATATTGTAACATGCAATCGTCACTTCATATATTAAATCGTTGCTAATGTAGATACCAGCTGAATTCTTTACACATGATTTCAAGACTTGTAATATCTTCATCAAGACGATTTCATCAGATCTAGCATCAGTTGCTTCAAATTTACAATGTGCTGCTGCCTCTGCGATATCTCTTATACCCTTATGTATATTATTAGAGTCTTCATCGATAAATAAATTTAAAAATTTATTTACACTTGTTAATGCTGCACCAGTTATAAATCCACTTGTTTGATTTGATTTAATAACTGATAAAAATGGTTCTAAATAAATACATGTGTCTAAATTTTTAAAATCTAAATTTTATATTGAATATTATCGTTTTTTTTTAAAAGAATCAGTATAAAAAAAAAGAAAATAATAGTAATAATAATAGATAATCATATATATACCTGAAACATTATGTAATATATTTGTTAAATTTTTTAATGACCTTAATATTGGATTCTCTGGTATTGCTATGTCTTGATAACTAGAGTTTGACCACCTTGAATTTAATTTTAGATTGGATATTAATCCATAGACTTCACCTTGAATTATATTAACTGGGTCAATCATCTTAGGATCATATATATATATATAAAAATGCTTTTTATTTTATTTTTATTTTATTTTTATTTTTATTTTTATTTCTATTGTTTTTTTTTTTTTTTTTGCTCTTTTACTTTGATATGTATTTATATATAAAAGATTGAAAGAAAAATATATTAAAAAAAAAATAAAAAAAATAAATAAATAAAAATGAATTCAAAAAAAAATGAAAAAAATATTTAAAAAAAAACAAAAAAATGAATTTTAAAAAAAAATAAAAAAAAAAAAAAAAAAAAAAAAAAAAAAAAAACTTCTATGAAATAAAAAAGATCTTACAAATAATTTTTTTATTTTATTTAATTTATATATTTTAATAATAATATAATAATACCATAATTTGATTCATTAGCAATTGATTTAATTGAATTGATATTTGCAAAATAACATGGTTAAGTGTTTTCTCTTATTGTGATATTCCAAAAAAATTTAAAAAATATTCTCTTAAATCAACACTAACAACTAAAAAAAAGACTAATTTTTTTGGACTTTATTTATTAAAATTATTTTATAAATATTAGTTTTTTTTTGGCACATTTTTAAATGATAACCAATTATAATTTTTTATTTTATTATTTTTTTTTTATATTTTTTTGACATAAGTTATTGATTTTTTTTATTTTGTTTTTTTTAACTTTATAAATTTTTTCTTCCATTATTATTTCAAACAATTCATTTTTTTAATAATAAAAATAATAGAAAAAAAAATAAAAAAAATGGTTATTATAACATTTGATATTAATAATTATATTCCATTATTAAAATATCCCAATATTTTTTATTTAAAAAATTACATATATCCACCTACCCATGCAAGATTTAATGAAAAGATATTTTGTGAAAAATCCTATGTAACTTTGATAAAACACTCATTTTGTGTATTTATATATCTATTTTTTTTTTTTTTTTTTTTTTTTAAAAAATACTGAAATAATATTTTTTTTTATTTCAGAGGAGATCTGACAAAAGGGAAGCAAGTTTAGAATTTCAAAAAGATTATTTAAAAAGATATCGTTTATTAATTGGGGTAACAAGTTTTAATTTTTATTATTTTTTTTATTTTATTTACTCTTTTCTTTAACTTACTAATATTAAAATAAAAAGGACAAAAAATATCAATTTAAAATCATGAATTTACCAATTAACTTTTATGAAACCCTATCAATGTATTCATATTTACATAATGATTTAGTTAAAATGGGATTTGAGTCAGAGGATGTATTATTTGGAAACTATGAATTCTCTTTTTATAAAAAACCATCTGGTGGACCTCATTTTATTAGTTTTGAGTATCCAAAAATTGAAAGAAAAGAGTCTAACTTAGAAAATATTGTCAATAACACCATACCTCCAAAACTAATATCTTATAAAAACATAAATTCATCTCCTTCTTCCCCTTCTTTCCCTTATGAAAATTCAATCTCCATTTCACTTAAAAGAAAATTTAATGAATATGATAATAATAACGATAAAAGTAATAATAATAATAAGAATAATAATAATAATAATAATAATAATAATCATAATAATAATAATAATAATAATAATAATAATAATAATAATAATAATAATAATAATAATAATAATAATAATAATAATAATAATAATAATAATAATAATAATAATAATAATAATAATAATAATAATAATAATAATAATAATAATAATAGTTATATTAATGATGATATAGATGATAATGAAATCGATCGAAATGAAAATAAAGAGAAAAATAAAAATATAAATGAATTACAAATAAAATCTCCTTCATCAGCAAATAATAATAATGAAAAGAATAACCAAGAGGATAATATATTAATTAAATCATTGGATAATGATTATTTAGAGAAGTGGTATATACAAGAATATTCAAGTAATTATTATCTACCTTTTGAAATTAAAAAAAGGAATAAAATCGATTAAATAAAATATTTACGTGATTATTGTATACTATAAATTAAATATATATATATATATAAATGTGTTTAAAATTTTTTATTTAATTTTTTAAATGATTAGAAATTATATGATTGATAATTTTTGAATGTTTTAATAAATAATCGATATTAAATGAAGAATTATTTGGCAAAACATCAATTATTGAATGATATGAACAAAATTCTGCAAATTTTATGAACTCCTCTTCATCTAAAACTTTACATGCCAAACCAAATAATTTTTCATTATATTTAAGTATACCACTTTGTGGGGTAATTTTTTTTAAATGATTACAACAATCATTAAAAAAATGAATTTTGTTTTTTGGTGCTACTTTAAATTCACTAGGTAAATTTGAATCATTAAACTTTGAATTAATAAATTCCAATTCTTTAAAAAATAAATCTGATCTTCTAATTTCTAAAAAAAATATTAAATCTGAAATTATTGATTTGGACAAATAAGCATATTCATGACCATTGTTAATATCTTGGAATTCATCTTGTTGATTAACTTCAAATTCATTTGATTCATTGAATACGAATGAATGTGATAAATGATGAACTAATTTTTCTAAAATTTCATCATTTGAAATACTGTTTGTAAATAAATTTTCATATGAAAAAATAGTTGGATCTAAGTAAGTTGAAATATCAAAAAAAGTTTCTCCTTCAGAATCATAGCAACCATCACAATAATATGACATTTGATACATAGAAAAAATTGTTTGAATATGTGGTCTATCCAAAATATATTTTCCAAACATTGGTGATAATGAAATTAAATAATAAAATGATCTATATAATGAATCTTGTAAAATAATTGTATTTCTTTTTGAGGTAGTTTTAGTAATTAAATTATAAAAGTATTTAATCGTTTCAATTGATACATTTTCAATTCTTAATATAATATCATAAAAAGTATTGATAATATTTAATAAAACTGAATAGTGTTGAGAATTTTCGTCTGATTGATTAAATAAATCAATGAATATTTCCATACAAATCTCTATATTTTCAATTAAATTTTCAGATTTTTTCATTTGCATTAATATTGGTGGAATATCGTCATTATTTGAAGATTGAAACATTGGAAAATAGAAATTAAAGAAATTAATTTGAGATAATTTTTCGATTGGCAATAATTTTAAAAGGAATTGAATTTTTTTTAAAAAAACGTTTTCGATTGAATCTTTAAAAATACATGTAATAATTGAACTATTATTATTTAAATATACTAAATCAAAACCATTTTTCTCTTTTAAAATTTCATCAATATCAATTGATTTATCAGTTTCCAATAAATCAAAAATCTTTTCATATAAAACTAAAACTAATGAATTTGGAATATTTCTATAATCTATACTCTTTAAATAATTTGATAATGATATTAAATCTTTAAATTTTGGTTTTGATTCAATATTTTCAATTTTTGATAACCTTTCATCTAAAGAAAGCGTAAAATCATAATCATTCCAACGATAATCTATTGATGCCATTTTAGTATTAGTTAAAATATAATCGATTGATTTAATATCACATTTATGGAATGCAATAATTAATGGATATTCATATTCTTGATCTTTATAAAAAAATGATTTTGAAAATTGTAATTCAGAATTTGAATTTTTGAATTTCTCTCTTGCATAATCAACAACTTTATATGACGTATATCTTAATGAATGAATTGAGCTTATATATGAAATGTTATCTTTATAAACACCTGTTTTCTCTGTTTTTAAAATCCAATCAACCGTTTCATTATCATGAATTAAAAAATGACCAAGTGAACTATATAAATTGAAATCTAAAAAACGATGATTTTTCTTTAACAATGTTGGAAACATATTTTTAAAAACCTTTTTAAAAGGTGAAATTGAATCTATAGCTTTTTTATAATGAATTTCATCATTTAATGAATAAATAAATTCAGTAATCTTTCTATCAATTTTATCAGTTGAATAAATTATATTATCACCACTTAGTGATGTATATAATTTAATGAATTCATATGTTGAATCCAAATCTTTATTAATCTCTCTATCACTATAAAAATAATAATATTGGTTTTCACTTTGATATTTAACTAAACCTTTATTTTCTAAATTCATATCCAAAACTGATTTAAAAACTTTTGAACTAAATCTTGTTGTTGAATAAAATAATGCATTTGATATCTTTTCAATATCATTTAATGTTTTAATTATTTTATCATATTTATTTAAATAACTATAATAAAAATTATCTTTTGAAAATAATTTATGTAATTTTTTAACTTTATTAAAATATTTATTATTATTACTATCATTAAAACTAATATTATCAATATTATTTTCATTATTATTATTATTATTATTATTATTATTATTACTATTATTATTATTATTATTATTATTATTATTATTATTATTATTATTATTATTATTATTATTATTATTATTATTATTATTATTATTATTATTATTATTATTATTATTATTATTATTATTATTATTATTATTATTATTATTATTATTATTATTATTATTATTATTATTATTATTATTATTATTATTATTATTATTATTATTATTATTATTATTATTATTATTATTATTATTATTATTATTATTATTATTATTATTATTATTATAATGATAAAGGGAACTGATGTATTCAAATGACTTTGCTGCTAAAGATAACAACGATAATGATGAATGTGATGGTGAGGGTGATGATGGTGATGAAGGTATAGATAAGATATTATTAATTTTATTGTTATATTTTGAATAAGAAGATTTTTCATAAATTAATAAATCTAATATTTGATTTAATTCTTTATCAAAATTATATCTAAATAAAAAATTTAAATCTACTGATATTGGTTCGCCATCTTTACATTGATTAAAATTGATAAAGCCTTTAAATAGTTTAGGATCAAAATATACATAATCAATGTTATGGTTCACTAAACGATATTTTGTATATTTATTATTATTATTATTAGTTTGATGAATTAATATTATAAAATTTAACATTTCTCTACTATATTTTTCATTTTTTTTAGAATAATATTCAAAATATTTTTCATTTCTGTCATTTAGATGAAATAATAGATTCATTTTTGATAATTCTAATAATCTATGATTGATTAATAATGTTGTAATTTCTGAAACTATTAAATCTCTATCTTTTGTATTGATTTGAAATAATTTAAAGATTCCACATAATCCAATATCTAAATATTCATTTGATTTAATTTTACATTTTAATAGTTGAAATTGCTTTTTTTCAATCATCCATTCAAATGAATGAATTTCTTTAAATCTCATTTTATTTTCAAAACTAATCTCTTTATAATTATCTGGTTGATTTTGTGCTTTATGAATTTTATTTATAATATTATTTAGTAATACTTTATTATGAAAAACTTTCCAAAAGAGTATTTCATTATTATTATTATTATTATTATTATTATTATTAATATTGGATGTCATTTTTTTAGAATTATTTGGTGTGAAAAAAAAAAAGGAAAGATTACTATTAATTAAAAAAAAAAAAAATTTTAATTTTTTTTTAAATTGAAAAAAAAAAAAAAGTAAAAAAAAATTCTTTGAAATTTATCAAACAAATTTTTTTGAAAATATGATGAAATCTTGACCCATAATTAATTTATAAGAAATCTATAATTATAGCTAATTAATTAATTTCGGGGCGTTTTTATTTTTTTTTTTTTTTTAATACAAAAATTGAATTGGGTTTGTTCTTAATAATCGTCAACTTTTTTTTATGATATTAGAATTTTAAAAGATTTCCTTTCTCTTGATAAAAATCTTCCTATAGTAGAACCAAATGAAAAACCAATTCCTTTAAATAATTTTAATCTTTTTTCTCTTTCTTCTTTTGAGAAAATACAATTATTTTGGTTATCATTAAAAAATTCATCCACCTGAAAAAAAAAAAAAAAAAAAAAAAAAAAAAAACAAAATTATTAATAAATTATAATAATACATATATAACAAATAATTAAATACAAACTTTTTCATGATTTAAAATTGATTTAAAGTCAAATTTATCACATAAATGAGAATGATGATGATGGTAATCCTGATTTGAATTTAATTTTGTTAGACAATAGAAAACCATTGGTGAAGGGTCAAAAAATAATTTAGCAATAAATTTACTATAATCCGATTTATTTGAATGATTATGATTATTTTGGTGATAGATTATAAACTCTATTGAAACCATTACCCTTACCAATTCATTTTCACAATCTATATGTTTAAATATTTCATTCATTTCATCGAATGGTATCTTTTGATGAGTGTAATCTTTGAATCCCATTGATTGTAACTTTTCAATCGATAGATATTCCTTCAAATTCTTAATATCATTTGCTATTATGAAATTTATTAATTTCTTCCTATTATTAATATATTTCAAATCTGATAATGCATGAATCTTTTCAAACTCCTTCTTTAAATCGTAATAATCATCACGATTATATGAAAATTTATTAAAAATAATATCAATTAAATTTTCAATTTCTTGATTTCTTTTTCTAATATTATGATGACTATTGCTATGTCTATAATTATTCCTGTGACTATGACTATGACTATGATTGTGATGATGACGGAGGCTATTGTTTTCATTGTTTTTTATATTATCTTCTTGGTCAATATTATTTTTATTATTATAATTTTCATTATGATTATCATTACCATTAATAGTACTATTATTATTATTTACAGTTGGAGGGGATAGAGTGATATTAGAACCATTAGTAATAGAATTATTGTCGCAGCTATTTAATGCAGAATAATGGTCATCATCTTTATTGAAAATATCATAAGTGTTGCTTATAGAAATGGTATTTTTGTTGTTTTGACAAAGGTTTTTATTATTTTCACCACTACCACCACAAATATTACTACCACCATTATCATCCATTTTTTTATTATTATTATTATTATTATTATTATTATTATTATTATTATTATTATTATTATTATTATTATTATTATCGATTGGAGTTAAATCGAATTTTGATAAATTATCATTCACTTGATTAAAATCAAAATTAAAGTAATCTTCATCATTATCACTAAAATCATCACTTAAATCATTATTATTATCATCATCATCATTTGATAAAATCGATGATGGTAATTCATCATTTGAAAATACTTTTTTCCAGTTTTCTTGGAAATTTATATTATTATTTTTAGACATTTTAATTATGATAATAGTTTTAAAAGATTGAGATTTATTATTTTTATTTAATTTTTTATTTTATTACTGGTATTAAAAATAAATTAAATAGAGAAAACAAAAAAAAAATTGTATAAATTATAAAAAATGAAAATAAAAATAAAACAAAAATAAAAAAACAAAAATAATAAATAATAAATAAAATAACTTTATTTTTAATTATTAATAATAAATATTTGATTTTTGTTAATTATATTAATTTTTTTTTTAAAAAAAAAGTTTTTTTTTTTGTGTTTAAATAATTTTTTTTAAACAAAAAAAAAATGAAATGTCGAAATTTATACTAATTCTACAAATATCAAAATGTTTTTTTTTTTCACTATTTTTTTAAACTTTTTTTTTTTCTTTTTTTTTTTTTTTTTGATCAATTTATATAACCATTATAGCGTGATAATGAATTTTCGATTATTTATTTATTCAATTGTTGAAAAAAAAAAAAGTAATGATTACGAAGCATAACATTAATGTAAGATTGGATTTGATATTAATTGGATCTTGAGAATTGGGCAGTGAGGGTGAGTGGGATATTTTTTTTTTAAAAGAAAAAAAAATAACATAGAAAAGTGGAATTTAAATAAAAAAAATAGGAACCAAATCTAAAAAAAAAGAAAACAAAAAGAAAAAAAAAAAAAAAAGTGTGTATTTTGTTTGTGTGTTGGTGTGATTTGGTATGTATTTGTATATATAATGATGTATGATGGATGATATAATAAATACACCACTCTATTTGTGTGACCTCTACCCAATATTACTACTCCCCATTATTACTATTATTAATTAATAGTTCTAAATAAATTTACATATTGATAAGAAGTGTGAAGGTCTGAATAACTTTTTGGTAAAGTTGGATAAGCACTAAAATCAAAACTTGTTTGAATGGGTTCAGGAAATGGACCCAAGTTTCCATTGATAAACTCTGACAATAACTTTGTACAATTGAATGGTGAGGTAACAGGTGTCGAACAGGCTGTATACTCAACTTCTACTAATATACCTCTACTCTCTGTTCTGAATAAGATTGTTCCAACTCTAATTATAAAATCACCCAATTCATATTTACTCACCAATGCCTCTGTGGTTTGTCTTTTTTTGTAGGAGTTGGTTTTCTCTAAAATCGATACCATCTCCCTATCGGTCTCAACTATTGTATCCCTACAAAGTGTAAAACATTTCTTTGGCTTCTCATCATACAAGAGTAAATGAAACTCTCTTGGTATTAAATTAGATCCATCTGGTACTCTCTCTAAATATAATGAACAGTTGATTGTACCCGTCGATACTTTTACACCTCCTAAAAATTCAATTCTTTTCGTCATCTCTGGTAATTGACCTTTATATGAAAATATACTTTTAAAAAATAATAAAATAAAATAAAATAAAAAATAAAAAATAATTGTAATTAATAACTTTTTTTTTTTTTTTTTGAAAAATAAAAAAAAAAAATTATAATAATATTATGTCATTATTTATGTCCTACCATTTATATCCCATTTTTTTCTTTATTTATAATCCACACAAATTAAAAATATGCATTAAAATATTAAAAAAGAAAAAATAAAAAAATGGTGAAAATTTAAATTTAAAAAAAAATTTTTAAAAAAAAAAAAAAAAAAAACTAAAAAAAAATATTTAAAATAAAATACAGATATGATGAAGATAGTGTGTAAATTATAAATCAAAGATGAGGTGATCTCGTATTATTTTATAAATTGAATTGTGCAAAGTGAAAAAAAAAAAATCGAATAAATTATAATAAAAAACCAATATGGATTTAATGAGAAAAAAAAAATATTGTGAATAAAATATTAAATTTTCTATATTTCATAGTAAAAAGAAATTTAATATTTTTATATTAATTTTTTCCTAAGCCTATATTGGCATTTTTCAAGAACCCAAAATTATTTTAAAATAATAATAATAAACAAACACTTTTTTTTTTTTTTTATAATTTTTTTCCAGTTCAAAAAAAAAAAAAAAAAATTCTATTCCATAATTTATAATAAATTAAAAAAAAAAAAAAAAAAAAAAAAAATCCTACCACATTCTTATTTTTTTCAATTGAAAAAAATACAAACAAAATAAAATTAACACACGCACATTATTTATTAATAAGTACTTTCAAAACAATAACACAATCATTTTCTAAAAAAAAAATAATAAAAAAAATTAAAAAAAAAAATAAAAAAAAATAAATAAAATTTTTCAATTTTTTTTTTTTTTTTTAAAAAAATTAAATAAAAAAATAAAAAAAATAAAATAAAATAAAAAAAAAAAAGAATAAAAATAAACAAAACAAATAGTAATAATCATAAATATACAAAAAGCATATAACGTGTAATTTTAATAATTTTTTTTTTTTTTTAAAAAAAAAAAAATAAATAAATAAAATAATATAAAATAAAAAAAAAAAAGAAAAAAAAAAAAATCAAAATTTTTTTAATTTTTGAAAAAAAAAAAAAAAAAAAATATTATTTTTATAAAAACCTTGATGGTTGTGTTTTTTGTGTACATATAAATAAATATATTAAAAAATGAGTGATCCGTAAATATCATTTATCGCCTTCTTTATATACTCATACACATACATACATACATACACACACATACACATACATACATACACAACAACATACATACATACATAGATCAAATATAAATAAAAAAAATAATAAAAAAATAAAAAAATAAAAAATAAAAATAAAAACAAACAATGTACTCATACATCACATATAAAAATAAAAATTTTATGAAAAAAAAAAAATACTAACACCATACCTTTCTTAATATAAAATAAATAACAATGACAATAACAATAACCATAATAACAATAATAATACTAATAATATGAACCACAAAAATAGAGATGTTTTTAAAATTTTATTAATCGGCGATTCAGCAGTTGGAAAAACATCATTATTATTAAGATTTGCAGTATGTATATTTATATAAAACCAAAAGAAAAAAAAAAAAAAAAAAAAAGAAAATATAAAATTTTTAAACTGACAAATTCATGGTCAAATATTAATTAAATTTTTTTTTTTTTTTTTTTTTTTTCAATTTTTTGATCAATTCAAATATAGGATAACTCTTTTCAAGAGACTTCAGTAAATATGACCAGTGTCGATTATGTAAGCATCGCCAATCTCACTATAATGATAAACCTAAAAAAAATTTCTCGCCAAAAAAAAAATCAAAAAAAAACAAAATTTTTAAGTTTTTGAAAATCCCAACAAAACTAACATTCTTTTTTTTTTTTTCAACCACAAAATAACATTTATAAATGACGATTGTAATAGAAAAATAAAAATATAGTTATTGATGGCAGAACATTTAATTTACAAATTTGGGATACAGCAGGTCAAGAAAGATTCAGAACAATTACATCATCTTTTTATAGAGGAGCACATGGTGTATTAGTTTGTTATGATGTAACAGATCAACTTACATTTAATAACGTTAGATTATGGATGCAAGAGATCCAAAGATATGCAGTACTCGGTGTTAGTAGAGTTTTGGTTGGAAACAAATGTGATCTTGCAGATAGAAAAATAGTTGACACATCAGCTGCAAGACAATTCTCAGATAATCTTGGTATTCCATTTTTAGAGGCTTCTGCTGCAACTGGTGTAAATGTTGAAGAGGCTTTCATCACAATGGCAAATGAAATTTATAGGAATATGGGTGGTGGTGGTGGTCAAAGAGCTGGTGATGGTTTTAAAGTGAAGGATTCAAATGGTGGTAAAAAGAAACCTTGTTGTGGTGGTAAACAACAACAATAATAATAATAATAATAATAATAATAATAATAATAATAATAATAATAATAATAATAATAATAATAATAATAATAATAATAATAATAATAATAATAATAATAATAATAATAATAATAATAATAATAATAATAATAATAATAATAATAATAATAATAATAATAATAATAATAATAATAATAATAATAATAATAATAATAATAATAATAATAATAATAATATTAATAATATTAATAATAATAATAATCATAATAATAATAAATTGACAACAATAATAATTAAATAACCCATTTTCCACCAAAATCACCACATAACAAAAAAAAAAAAAAAAAAAATATTACAACTAAAAGAATATAATAGCAAAATTTTAAGAAAGGAGGAATAGAAGAGGGCGGGTTTTTGCCAGTTATTTCAATAGTTTTATATAATTACAAAAAAAAAAAAAAAAAAAAAAAAAAATAAATAAATAATAAAATGTAAAATTATAACATCAAAAAAAAATAAACATTTTTGTTCAGAGTAAAATTTTTTTATGATCTTGTGTGGTATTACTTTAAAAGTTAGCTCATTTTTCTTTTTCTTTTTTAACAATAAAAAATATTATTTTTTTGAAGTTAATTTTTTATTTATTTTTTATTTATGCATCAATTGACCACAGTTATAAATCTCATCGACTAAAGTTGATTTTTGTAATGGTTTACGAATATCGTTTTCAAAGTTAACATCCACTCTAATTAATTTTCTAACGGTATTATTTTCATGAAGGATTGCACCCAAAGTTTTCCAAGTCATTTTTGGTAAGTTATATTTCTGTCTGATATCGTAGAGGATCTCATCTTCGTTACGACCTTGATACCAAGTATTTACACGACCCCATGCATGTTGACCCTCGCGACCTTTGTAGAGCATTGCCTCTGGTAACTCGATAAAAGTTGTACGTGATGACATTAAATGATTTGAGAGAGTATCTTCAAAATCTTGTTGAGTCTTCATATCAAACCAATGGAAAATAGATAAACAAAATTGATATTCATAGAGATGATGGTGTTGTTGTGATAGTTGTTCAAACATTGATGGAAGAATACGGGTCTTACAGAGATAATTATTCTTTAGACCTAAATCTTGAATCTTACCCTCATGTATTGATGCGGCTGATTTATATTCATTCATTGCTTCACCCTCAAAACTAAACACTGTAGCATCTGGGAATTTCTGTGCTAATTGAATAGAGAAGAAACCTTGATTAGATCCATAATCGGCCATTTTACTATCTTTTACATCTCTGTCATCTAAATTTAATTCTCTTTCAATCATTCTCCATCTTGGTAAATTACGATATGGATGATAACCTTCAATCTTTTCACCTGGTATCTCCAAAGCTCCCAACTTCTCTAAATCAATTTTACTATTCTTAAATAATATTTTTTCACTACTTCTCATTGATTCTTGTATTTTTAATGTTGTTTTTGCTTTAACAAATACTAAATCAAATGTTCTTTTGAAAAAAAAAAAAATTAATATGCATTTCTATAATTATATTTTATTAATTAATTAACTTACGGTGGAAATATTGTTTGAAAAATATATTGAGTTCTTAAAACATGGAAATCAGAGGTAACAATGAATAATCTATTGACACCAATTTTTTCAAGATAATTTAATGTGAAGAGAGCATTTTCGGCAGTATTTGACGAATTGTTTTCAATTAAGATATCACGTGGTGATACATCATTTTGTAAGGCGATTTCATTCATTGCTTCAGCTTCTGAACCAAATGCTTTATCTGGATCGGATTTTTGTTTACCTTTACCTGATAGAATAATCTTTGTGTTACTTCCTTCAGCATTGTTTAATTTTGAATAATATTCGCATGCCAATAATACACGTTCTTTTAAAATTTGTGTTGGCATACCATCTGGATGTAATGAATATCCTAATACTACAATCGCTGAATCATATTGAATATCACTGTCACTACCAACACCAATATTACATGTACTTTTATCATTATCATTTTCGTCATAGTCTTGACATTTTAGTGTTTCTTTATGATTTTTATTTTTATTGTTATTATTGTTGTTGTCACTTTTTTCAATATTCGATTTAAATGATACAAATGAAAGTAAATAAATTACTAATACTATTACAATTAAAATTCTGATTTTATTTTTGCTTGCAAATGTTGAAACATTATTAAATGCATTTGATTTTTTATTGTGAAACATTTTTTTAATTCTTTTTTTTTTTTATTTTTATTTTATTTTATTTTTTTCTTTTTTTGTTAATTAAAAAAAAAAAAAAAAAAAATTGAAAGAATTGATTTTTAGTTAGAAAAATATACAAATGTGGAATGATATCAATGAAAAATAAAATAAAAAAATAAAAAAAATAAAAATAAAAAAAAATAATAAAGTAAAAAAAACTTTTAATTTTTTTAGTTTTTTTTATTTTTTTTAGTTTTTTAAATAGTTTTTTTTATTTTTTTTTTTTTTTTCAAATGCAAAAGCAAAAATTGGTTGAAAAAAACTTCCTCCATGGAAAAGTAAAAAATCTTTATTTAAATAATTTTTTTATTGTGAAGACGTTTGTTATTATTTTTTTTTATTTTTATTTTATTTTTTTCATTTTTTTGATATCACATCAAACTCAACTATTTTTTTAATTTTTTTTAATTTTTTTTTTAATTTTTTTATTATTTTTATCAACAGAATTGAATTCAAGTTAATAAGGCTAGAAATAGAAATAAATAAAAAAAAAAAAAAAAAAAAAAAAAAAAAAAAAAAAAAAAAAAATTTAATCACATAAAAGATTCGATATCAAAAAATCAATTTCCCTCCAATTTCTTTTTTTTTAAATTTTTTTTAAAATTTTTTTGAATTTTTTTTTTTTTTTTTATTATTTTTTTTTATTTTTTGTTTTATTTTATTTAAACACAATTTTATTTATTTTATTTTTATTTTATTTTTGTTTTATTTTTTTTAATTTTTTATTTCAATTTTATTTATTTTTAAATGAGACAACTAATACTTAGCAAATAGTATTATTATACTAAATATTTATGTGAAAAATTAAAAAAAGAAAAGAAAAAAAAATAAATATAAAAAAAAACAAAATGATAAACAATAACAATAGTAGTGGTGGTAATAATTATTTAAACAATTATAATTTTGAAAATAATCTATTAATGATAAATGATGAACCAACCACTCCTTTAAACTTTTTTGATATGCCTCTCTTTCAAACACCAACACACAGTGTCGACATTTCTCTTAATAATAACTCTCAATTTTACTATTCTACACCACAACAGCAACAACATATATCACCTTTACAAAAACAGCAACAACAAATATCACCTTTACAGCAACAAATATTACAACAACAACAACAACAACAACAACAACAAATCTCACCTTTACAACAACAACAACAAATCTCACCTTTACAACAACAACAACAACAACAAATCTCACCTTTACAACAACAAATATTACTACAACAGCAACAACAATCACCTATACACCAAATACATCACCAACTAATACAACAATCACCTATACACCAAATACATCAACAATTAATACAACAAATAACACCGCAACAAGAAAAAATACATATTCAAAATGAACTTAGGGTATTAGATATACCCACACCTGTAAATAATAATATTAATAACAATAAAAGCAACATTAATAATAATAATAATAAAAATAATAATAATAATAATAGTAATAATAATAATAATAATAATAATAATAATAATAATAATAATAATAATAATAATAATAATAATAATAATAATAATAATAATAATAATAATAATAATAATAATAATAATAATAATAATAATAATAATAATAATAATAATAATAATAATAATAATAATAATAATAATAATAATAATAATAATAATAATAATAATAATAATAATAATAATAATAATAATAATACTAGTTTCAATAAAAAAAAAAACAACAACAATACTAAAACTAATGAGCAAAAAAATAATGAGGAACAAAATAAATCGACACCAACAACAGCAACAACAACAACAATATCATCAAATAAATTAGATATAGAACAATTTGTAAAGGGTAATGAAAAAGTATCAAGAAGAACAAGGGCACATGTTTCATTACAAAATTTAGATTTTGAAGAGTTGGATGCATATTTCGATACACATGTTTCAACTATACCATTGGAAGAATCAGATGGCCTCAGCCAAAGTAATCATTTCGGATTTTTAGATACAAATATCTATAATGATGAATATAAACAGTTTATAACAAATTTAAAATCGGGTGGATTCGGAGATAATATTTTCGAGGAAGAGGACGATGAGGATTATATCCCTCCCGAAGAAGAAGAGGAAGAAGAGGAAGAGGAAATTGTAAATAGTGACGGTAATAATAGTACCAATGATAACAGCAATAACAATAATGATAACAACATTAATTTCAACAATATAGCTTCAAAGAATAATAGTAATGAAGAAGATAATAGTAATGAGGATGATAATGATTTTAGTTATGTTGACTTAAATAATGATGGTGATGATGAGGACTATGACGACGAAGATGAACATGATGATGAAGGTGAAAATGATGAAAGTTCAAATGAAATGGCAGCGTTGGTAAATGATTATCTAGAACATGCAGCAAAAGAAATTAGTGGACAAAATGGATTTTTTAAATTATTAGATTTAAATTTAGGAGAACATTTTAAACAGGCAATTGCACCACTACCTTCAAATCAAACAACAACAACACAACAGAATGATTCAGGGCCATCGTTTGAATTTTTTGTAGGTATATCAGATTCAGTTTTGGTTACACCAATTCCCGAGTTTGATCCAAATTTTAAATCTGACAGTAAAATTGAAAAGAAATTATCAGAAATAACACTTAATGGTACCCAATCAAATAATATATATATAACCACAATTACACCACAATCAATAAAAACAACAACAACATCATCATTAAAAAATAAAATAAAAAAAAAGAAAAAAGAAGAAAAGAAAAAAGAAGAGAAAAGAAAAGAAGAAAAGAGAAAAGAAAAGAAAAGAAAGAAAAGACAATCAATTACAATATCAAAATTTAAAAGGAATAAAAGGAGAACTAATGCTGGCTTAGGTACTGATTCAGATTCAGATTCAGATTCAGATGATTCAGATGACTCAGATTTTTATTTCAGTGATATTGAGGAGGGAGTCTATAGTGATAATGAGGGAGATAGTAGTGATGGCGAAAACTCAAAGAAAAAGAAAAGAAAACTTTATCATCCTATTGGTAGTACAACTGAAACTAACATTAATGAACCAACTTCAAACTCTGTTTTCACCTTGACATTGGAGCAAATTCAAGAGGTTAAACTTCAAATCGCTCAACACTATCAACTTTTAATTCAAGTTTATCTATTAATGAGAATTCAAACAAATCCTGAAAATTTTAATTTAAATATAAAGAAAAAAAAGAAAATTCATCCGACAACGTCAATTAAAGAGGTTGATTCAGCAGAGGACGATGATGATGATAATAATAATAGTAATAATAATAATAATAATAATAATGAAGTTATAACAATATTAGATGAGGATGACGATGAAGATGATGAAGATGAGGATGATATTGAAAAATATTATAGTACCTATAGAAATATTGTAAATAGAAAACCACCAACTGATATGGTTCAACATTGTAATATGATAGGGTCAGTGAAAAAAATGTTGGATCAATTGTTTAATTATCATCAAAAACATGTAGAGAATCAAATCTATAGTAAGATCATTTTTCAACAAATGGAGTCACCATCAAAGGTATTCACTAGATCAGTGAAGAAAGCATTGGTACCACATGTCACCTCCCAATTATTCGACTCAGAGGCAATCAAACTCTATCCATATTTGAATGAATTGATAGCTGAGGATCCAATACCATCATTTAAAACCATGGAGATTATATTATCGATTTTTAAAGACCATTTTTCAGAGTCTTACAATTATACCAATGTGAAGTTGAATCAATTGAAATTCACAAGTGGTGAAGATTTACTTTTATTGATGGGCGTAAAAAGATTCGGTACTTTTGATTGGAGAGTCATTCAAAAACGTTATTTTCCAAATAAATCAGATGATCAATTGTTTCATCGTTATAAAAACTTACTATCCCATTCAAGTGCAAACAATCAATTGAAAGAATACTTGAATGGTGCTAAATTCACTAAAGAGGAGGAGGAGAAATTAGATGAAGCCATCAAAATACATGGATTAAAGTGGGACATAATCTCTAGAGATTATCTCAATTGGAAAGAACCTGCCATGCTAAAGAAATTCTATGAAAAGCGTGAAAAACAAACCGAGAAAAAAAAATTATTGGAAAGAAGGCAGTTGAAAAAAGAGAAAAGAACTTTAGAAAGACAAAAAAAACAAGAACAACAAAGACAATTAGAATTAGAAATGGAACAAGATGAATTGGAAAGACAAAGACAAAAACAATTGGAATTAGAAATTTCAAATAGTAATTTAAATAGTTGCGATAATAACAATATTAATATTAATGAGAATAGTTTAAATGGTATTGTTAATGATGAAATTAATTATCATTTTGAATATGGTGATAATGAAATTGAAATTTTAAATGATAAGGTCAATATTGATATTTCAACAACCACCAATAATTCTATCATCGAAAATAATAGTTCAACTTCAACAACTAGAGAAACTTCACCAATTCAAATGAATCCAATTCAAATAAATCCAATTCAAATGAATCCAACCCAAATTTCTTCATTATCAATTGTTGGAAATCAATTTCAATTAGAACAACACCAATATGAACAACATCAATTTGAACCACAACATTATGGGCAACAATATCAATTTGAATCACAACAGTATGAACAACAATATCAATTTGAATCACAACAATATGGACAATATGAACAACAACAACAGTATGAACAACAACAACAACAACAACAACAACAACAACAACAACAACAACAACAACAACAACAACAACAACAACAACAACAACAACAACAACAACAACAACAACAACAACAACAACAACAACAACAACAACAACAACAACAACAACAACAACAACAACAACAACAACAACAACAATATCAGCAACAACAATATCAACAACAACAATATCAACAACAACAATATCAACAACAACAACAACAACATACAAATACAAATACAAATACAAATACAACAACAAATATAAATTCAAATTTAAGTACAGAAACAATTAAATCAGATAATTTAAATATTGTCGATGGAATTGTAGTTAAATGGACAAGAGAAGAGGATAGAATTATTTTAATCACAGTAAAAGAAAAAGGTATTGTCGATAATGAGATTTGGAAATCCCTCTCTGAAACAAAGATACAGGATAAAACTCCCGATCAGATCATGTACAGATATCTCCAACTTTTGGAGTTGATCAAAAGATCTCAGTTAACAAGCAATAAAAATAAAAACAATTAAAGAAATTTGAATCTTTTTTTTTGTTGGTTTGATAATATTGTCTTTACAAAATATTATTTTGATCTTTTAATTTTCATTTTATTTTATTTTATTTTGTTTATTTTACACCACCACTAATAATCAATCACCTCTTTCTTTTAATAATAGATTTTTTAATTACTATGTGCATATAATTTAAAAAAAAGAAAAAAAAATTAAAATAAAAAATTTTATTTATTTAATAACAACAAATTGGTTTTTCTGTTTGATCCTGTAGTTCAATTGTTTTAATTTCAGATGTTGATATTTTTATATTATTAATTATATAATGGTCATATGCTAATTTGGCTGCAGCATTAAAAGATTCTGTAATATTATTTGAAATTTTTGTTGAAGTTTCAAAATAGAATATTTTATCTAAATTAAGTTTATCTTCATTATCTTTACACCACTTTTCAATTCTTTCCTTTGAAATTGATTTTCCGGTTTTTTCAATATCATTTTTGGTACCAACTAATATTATTGGAGCTTTTTCATTTTCACCACAATTTATTCTAATTTCATTTATCCATTTATCAAGATTCTTAAATGATTCTTCTTTATTAACATCAAAGCAAAGTACACAACAATCATAACCACGATAATATGAAGTTCCTAAACAATCAAAACGTTCTTGACTTACATTATCCCATATCTATTTTTATTAATAGTGTTAATAGTGTTAATTTATTTTTTCATTTGTTTTTTTTAAAAAACTTACTTGCAATATGACACATTCATTTTCAATATTTAGTTCTTTTACGAAAAAAAATTGAGGGTAACAATAACTATGTGTTTTATTACCAAGAAAACTATTAATCATTGATGTTTTACCAACATTATAATCTCCAAGTGTAATAATCTATAAAAATGAACTTCAATTTAATATGTTTAAATTTAACCAAAATAAAAATTAATATTAATTTTTATATTAAATAAGTACCTTTAATATTTTTTTTCTATTTTCCATTTTAAATATAACTTATTAATAAAAAAAAAAGTAAAAAATCCATATTAAATATTTTTTTTTTTTATTTCAAAAATTAGAGAGAATCAGGTTCTCAAATTATTTGCTTTAAAAAAAAAAAAAATGAAAAAAAGTGAGAATTTTTTTTAGAGAATTTTTTTTTATTGAAAGTAATTAATTTTAAATAATAGTTGAATAGTATTTTGAAGTATTGAATATTGTGAAAGGAAATTTTTCTTTAATTTTTTTTTTTTTTTTTTTTTTTTTTTTTATATTAACAACAATAATAAAATCTTTGAAGTTTTCCAGTTTCAGACATATCAATAGGAGATTTTATTTTTTTATTATTGTATTGTTCAAGTGCTATTTTTGTTATAATAATATATGATTGGATAATATTTTTTGATAATTTTGCAGATGTTTCAAAATAATGAATTTTTTCTTTGGCAAAACCTTGGTCTTCAATATTTTTACACCATTGTTCAACTCTTTCTTTTGAAATTGATTTTTCAGTTTTTTCAATATCATCTTTTGTACCTATTAAAACAAATGGAACTATTTCATTTTCTAAAGTATTTGTTTCCAATTCTTTTACCCAAATATCAAGATTTTTAAATGATTCTTCATTATGAATATTAAAACAAAGTACACAACAATCTACATTTCGATAATAAATTTGATTAAAATTATATTGTTGGCCGTGTGAGTCCCATAGCTTTTATTAAAAAATAAAAAAAAATTATTTTAATTATTTCAAAAAAAAAAAAAAAATAATTTATAATTTGAATGTCAAACTTACTTGTAACAACACTACTTCATTGTTAATTGTTATTTCCTTAGTGAAAAAATCTACTGGAATTGAGTTACCCC